>JNDP01000860.1:0-25533 GCA_000696975.1 Apophysomyces trapeziformis B9324
GGTCCGTTCAACGTTTTCATGGCATTGGCTAGACGTAGCTTTTCGCTCCTTCCATGCAGCCTGTGCACCCAAATCAAAGTACATATGCTTTGAAAACTTCAACTCCGCGTCAATATTTATGACTGCCTTGCTTTGGACGTCTTGTAGGTCTCTCCCGTATTGTTTGGTGTGCTCTACGTAAGGTTCATCAAAGAAGTCTTGAAGCATAATCATCCTGGAGAAAATATCGTCTTTGATGAGTTCAAGCTTGACGTTCTGCATCTATTCCGTCGAAGTGCAGGCCGGGTGGTATTTTTGGGATGTCGTTGTAATGCAGCATATTTTCATCAAACAAGCGCTGTATTTGCGCTTGCTGATCCGTCTCTAGTATGTCGTACAGTGGCTTGACTGATCCATATTGAATGCGCACTTGGTGATTCTGGATGGATTCAATCCAGTCTTGACGACTGCCTAACACAGCGCTGCCTCCTATTGAACTCATGGGTATTAACTACGAGCCTATTCTTCATCCTTCCTTCTTTGCAAACCAATGGTTTCTGACTCATAGTCTTCGGAAGCGAGAATCTTGTCTATAGCCTGGACTATGTCTTCTACGGACAGCACCTCAGGCAAATTGAGCGATATTGCATCAACACAAAGTCGGCCTCCTAGACAAGAGATCTATGAGTCCACCGGAACCCATAATGGTATCCACATACCGAGCAAAATGCAAGTCGGATAGTAAAATCCAAAGCGATGAAATATTTTCTTTAAGTAGTGGAACTTCTTCATGTCGGTTTCCAGAGCTAATGCTTCTGCGACTGCATTTTTCAAGGCTTCCGTTGCTTTAATATACTTCGTATCCAAGTCCAGCTATAATAGCGCTTGTTAGACATTATATCCTGGAAAGGGCAAAGATAACAGCAAGGTGGCATGGAGCCATCCGGCGTAGAGAAAGTTATAGGAACATGACACTTTTGTGCTTATTTGGATATTCTCCACTGCCTTTACACTCGCCACAACGCTGTATGCTACAACATGGGTATGCTTTGAAGGAGCAGAAATCGCATATATTGTCAGCGAACTCACCTTTCTATAAATTACATACATCACAAGATATCTGGTCTGTCGTACCGTCTGTTGCTCTCTCACTTTACCTGTTTCTATGTGATACTCTATTGCGGCTGTATTAAATCCGTTCAGTTGCATTTTACTTAAGCAGCCGTCCGGGAGAAAGGCATGCGTATTCATATCAATTGAAAGCTCCGTGGTACGATTATGATATTCGATTTCAGGACGTCCCGTAACATTCACAGGCACGAGCAGTTTAGTGATGTCGATATCGTTCTTTAGCTCAATTGCATCTTCTGGTGCGAGGGATCCGTCAAAGTGAATTCCTTTCCAAGAACCAATTTTTGTCTCTCCTCTTGTTAGACAGACCATCGCTGTATCCTCATTGAGCTTGTTATCAAGAGAAGATGAAGTGCGTGATCTGTACTGATAATATGCTTTTGTGTACAGCTGCCGAATTTGCGCACTTATCTCCTCATTAAAAAGATCATACATTGGCCGGACGTCTGCCACGGACACAAGGATTTGGTTATGCGTTGTACTTTCTAGCCAGCCAGTAATATCAGGAACGTCATCGAAAAGAAGACTTATATCCCCCCCTACATTGAAAAGTGCTCTTTTCTGTGAGGTACTTGCATCCTGCAAGCGATTCTATCGTACCAGATGCTCGCCAGCTTGATTGCTCGCTCAAAATTCTTTCCATGCGATACTTTAAGGGCTGATACTCGGTCACATATCTTCGGTGCGTAACCTTGCCGCCTTTATACTGCGTTAGATGTCTAGCGTTGAATGACTGTCGTTTTACCAAGTGTAACCCATTGTGGATAGTAATATCCGTATACATGAAATACTTTTTCCAGTTCCATAAACTTCTCTTCCTCAGTGCATCTTTGTAGTGCATTAACTATAGCTTTTTCGAATCCTGCAGTGGCTTTGACAGCACCAGGCAAAAGAAATACCTATGATAACTCACCTAGATAAGTGCTCGTTATCATAATGTTTGAAAAGCTTACATGGCGTCGGGTTATTTCTTCTTGATTTTCCCACCTTTCCTCTGTCATGATATTTCTAAGCGTCTTACAGGCAAAGAAACAATATCCTTGTAATCCTGGCAATAGCACGTTGTCTGCCCAATCTGTTTTAGCTAATTGTTCATCTACTTCTTTTTGAAAACGTGGCCGGTCAAAAAAGATTATGTTGGTCATCCATTTCTTTTCCTTGAAAGCAAAGAAATCTCCTTTGTCCGTAATAGGCAAATTGTCTGTAGGATAATAACGTATATCTGCACCAGTAGCTATTTTGATGGCCGGTTCCATAGCTGGCTCCATATCAACGTGAACTCCATTTAAGGAGTCTATCCAAGACTTTTCTTTTGAAGTCTCGCAGATATCGAGGACCTTACGTCTCGTGGAGTGATCTAAAAGATCATATAACGGTCTAAAGTTTCCACGGAGTACGATCTTTGGGTTCTTTGCAATGGTCGAAATCCATTCCTTCACTCCTGACGATATCTTTGACTCGTCGCCACCTAATTATAATCTAATATTAGCTGGATAGAAAGTCCATTCATACTTCTTACCATCTGCTACTATATGTTGCAAGTTCTGTTCCGCTAGTTGCGTGATTTCGTCTTGCTCTTTCTCCGAAATCGTTTCATCAATGTCGATATCGGAGAACCAGTATTCCCCATCATACTTTTCTCCCTGCTCTTTGCTGGCGTCACTCAACCATGAGTACGTGCCACCTTCAAACATAAGTTTTCCGCCTATAGTTTAGTATATGAGTGCTGTGAAAAATAAAGCTACAGTAAGTTCTGCGTACCAAAAGCGATCCTTGTGGGGTAGTAAAAACCATACTTCCGGAAAACGCATTGCAACGCCTCATATTGCTTTGATTTATCTTCTCCAGGTGCGTTTAGTGCTTCCTGGACAGCTTTGGTAAAAGCAGGAGCTAGTTTGATATCCTTGCGTCCCAATTCCATCTATTTGGGAATGACTTAGATATGATCACATTGTATCCACATCTGAAGCTTGCTGCTTTACCTCTCCACTTGATACAAGAACCAGCGCTCTGTACTTATTGTCAGACATGGATTCGGCTCTTTCATTAATCTCATCGTGTACTTCTTTCGCAGCCGCAGTGAATCCTGGTGCGACAGCAACCGCTAAGCGGAAAGTGTCTTTCAATGACACGTCTGTAGTAACACCTAATATTTCTGGATCTTGATACATGCCGATCAAGTGAGGAAGGTCCTGGTTGTTCAAAAGTTCGAACGAAGATACACCTGACTCCCCTCCGTTGTAAAAAATGCCGCTATCCCACCCGGATGGTAACATGTCAATGCCAATTGTAGGTGACAGAGAGTGTGTAGTTGCTTCTGGCGACATGTCAGATTCAATCATTTGATTCTCTCCGATATCATAAAGGAAGGATGCACCATTCGCTTCGTCTATCAGGTCTTTGATAACGGTCTTATACTTATCCATTAAAAAATTGAGAAGAGTAAAAGGTTAAGTTATGTCATTAACCTATTTAAACGCCATTTGCAGTAACACAGAAGCTTAAAGCCCAAGCCCTTTCTACAAATGGTTCAATTGTGAGCATGGGACTTTTCTGGAAGCTACTCTCTCACTAAGATGCAGCGGCAAAATTTTGAGGTTATCTAAAGCACACCTCCATTTTGCTAGACTAATCGAACCGTAGAGAGTCCACCGTCTTGTAAGGGAATACCCCTCTCTTGTGTCCTATCACATACCTCCATATGCTGGGTTGATTTTTGTATCGCGCTACACAACACGCTGCGTGTTAAACAAGATGTATTTGGGAGATATGTGGCACTTCGCACCTTTTAAAAAGACCACATATATGAAGTCAAGGAATGGATGTGACGTTGGTATACCACCATACTGCACCATCCGACTCATCCGTACAAAACATGGATCTCCCTTTACGGCATTCTCATAAAAGATAACGTTTCTTCCTTTGTTTTTTTAAGCGCTGAAAGGCTTGGCGGCACTGTATGTTTGTACAAGATATGACCAACCTTAACTTACAATCTTGACTATAATCTAGATACCAGCATGTGGGGTTCTCTTCAAATTGAATGTATCTTTGTTTCTAAGATGAAATGCCCTCCGTACGAAACTAATTTTCAATCGCATCTACCTGTTTGTTCGAAACCATGGGGCATCGAAAGTCTCACGCGCACTTAGAACAATCTCATTACTGACACCAAAACTGCCCTTTGTCTTTATTCATCTATAGAGCCGGTCATGGTTTGAAATTTTGACATGCTTGTGAATAAGAAGTGGACGTCCTGGACATTTGATGACTGTCTGTAGTGATACGCCTATAAGTCTGTTAAGTTTTACGAGTGGTTTAAACAATAGCCTACCCACCGAATAGCACCGTAAATTTCGACTGGTAACTTCGTGGACATGTTATGGATAGTCGCTCATATATCTCGAAACTTGTATTAAACTTTCTCGCAAGCAAATTTATTCAGACTAGTTATAGGCTTATCGAACATATTTACCAAAAATGATAGCATGTGCATAGTGGCAGTGTAAATAAAATTTAAGATGTGCTACAGTTAAGGGAAATTCTGCAATCGGTTGTCAGCTGCAGCGTGTTTTGGGCAGGTTCTTGTCTTGAGCGATCGGTAAGTAATTGCTACAGCGCTGAAACGCCTGATTATTATTCTTAATATGAGCAACTTATACGATTGTTATCTAAAAGCTGATGTGTTTTTGCAGTATATCGCCAAAAAAAAATCTGCTTTTTAAGGCCATATATGCGAATTTACTGGGTGCAGAGGATTTCTTGCACTGCACAAGGTTGCAAGTCACACAAAAAGGTCAATTTCCGGAGACTTTGGGAAGCCTTTCGGAATTTTTAAAAGGCCTTGAATTCAAAGAGAATCTTTGGAAGACATAAAATAGATTCTAGACTTGGGAAAGGTTTATGTTGCCCATTACCATAGGTTTTTTATGACTTTGGTCATATCAAATGAAGCTTAAGTATCCTGATGGAAATAAATAGACAGGCCAACAATAGCACAATAGGCTGAGTAAGAGGTGCTTTATAGATAGCTTCTAATCAAGTATAATCAACATTATCACTATCTTCTACATTATGTTCTAAATTTTCCTCGTTTTCATCTTCTTCGATCCAACGATCTGCACCGTCTACCTAATCGTCGCTTGCATCCTGTGCCGTCTATGACCAAGAGTCTACCCCTTTCTCGCAAAACTGGGCATTTAGGCACGGAGCGTACCCACATGCCGACATCAACGTCGAGGTTCACTAAAAATTGGGTGAAGTGGACGCCAAAATCAGGGACAATGACACAGAGCGGTCGATGTTTCTGATATCGCTTATGGAAACAGCAGCATATGCGTTCGATTCTGCCATAGTCAGTACTGGCAGGCCCGTCGAATGAACTTCTGACAACTCATGCATCTTGCGCCCGATACAGAGCTCAAGCTTAACCCCTTTATATCGGCACACGAAAAATAGTAGCACTTCTGCGTACAGATCTACGTCGAAATTAGAGAGCAAAGTCATTTCGACTGCTTCCTCGATAATTATCGTGAGCCAAGACCTTGTCATATTTTTCGTCTTCATCGTCGTCGAAGTCAATGATTTCCAAGGATCGGTATATCTGTACCTAATTATACATTATAACCTACCCTTTTCATTCTTTACATACCTCCTCATTGTCTAGGCGCGACATTTTGTTTAATGATCTAGTCGCTTGTCTACCTTTTAAGTATGTGTCCAAATATGCGGGGATCATTGTTGCAAGTTGGGAGAATGAAGGATCCATCTGGCTAATTGCTGCTACAGATGCTTTTCCGTTATGAGGCGATTGCAATGTGTGCGTCTTCGCTTGATGTTTAGGACTGATCGTCTCATTGAAGTCCGGTACAATACACTTCTCGTCAAATATCAGGTCTCTTCTGCAAATATAAGGTGTCATCTGAAACGCAGTTGCTATAGTCAATTCATGAAACTGATAATAAATACCTAACTGATGAAGCTTTCTGACCATTAGTCTGCCGAGCAGGTCTCTTGGCATCGTACTTATGTTGGCACTCGCTTTGCATGGAACTGTAAGCACAGACAGCACCCAACATCTTAACGTCATGGCAATATTTCCATAACATATGGTTTTTTGGGAACCGCAACTTGCTCTAGCGTGTTTGTGTTATTGATAGTTTTCAGCAAAAGTTTAAGTTCCATACCTTTGAATAATTTTCAAATATAGGACTATAGTGAGCATATAGGTGCAGTGCCTACTGCATTTCATTCAAACTAGCTTCCGTGTGATCTTTTGCAGTGACATAGTAGAAGAAGTCGATAAAGTGACGAATACAGAGGACCGCCTGTAGAGGCAATTTGTCATACGTGCATACCAAAAGAATCTGCAAGACAGAAGTAACACTGCGTTAAAATGAAAGATACACAAATTGCAGGCGATAGGTACCGTTATGTTATCCCGCATCTCGGTATACGTTGGGTTTTTTGGATAGCTTAGGAACAGCCCGATCGCGAAATGTCTTTGTTTCCGATATCTTGGTAACGGTCGTACTCTGAGTACGATTTTAAATATTATCCATTCACCTTTTGTTTACTTCTTTTATCCCTCGGTCCTTGTGAGTATCCAGTATCATACGTTCGACGCAAGAGAACAAATGCTTGTATATGTCTCCAAGCTGGTGCAAGTCATCTACAGCAACGGCTTGATATATATCAAATAAGGGTATGTCCCAAAACGCATCTGTAATATTATCAATTAAAGTAAGCAAGGATCAATTTAATATATCTTCTTATAACTGTTACCTTCACCAGATGGAATGGAGCATGGCTTAAATTCTTATCAATCTTTGACTGCTTGTAAATCCCTTCCTTTGTTTCATTAGACCGTTGCAGGCATATATATGGTGTAGGTTTGTGAAACTGGCTTGTCTCTAAGAAGCATCGTGGGCTGCATTGCACCGTTTTGCCATGCTTTATAAGCATAAGTAGCTAATGTATCATGAGACGACCATGATTGTCAAAAACATCAATTGTTGAGTTAAAGGTTCTCGCTGCTTGAGTAAATCTGCGATATATGCTGCCAATGCTGGTATGCAGTAATACAGACCATTTTTGGACCTCTCATTGGGAAAGAGTTTGCTATTTGAAATTTGAGTTGTAGTGGCAATGTTTATAGAACAGATATAACGTCTTACGGAGTAGATTTGCTTGCAAAACGGTGCAAGAATTACTGATAAACAAGATCGCTATGAAATGAGATGCCTAGATTTCGGTTTCGTTTCGGTAAAAGAACTGCCATTTCGATTTCATTTCATGTAAACCGAAACGAAACCGATATTGCAAGGAATCTCATCTGCACAGTGTTCTATGTTTACCTTTATTACGGATTTAAAAACTTGAGGTCTAACAAAGTATTTATGCGTTGCTTTGTTCTTCATCGTCGAGCGCTTTGTTCTAGGAATCCAGTGCCACTGATCCCTTTAAGGATTCAGGAGATGAGCGATTTCTCTGGAATGGAACAAAGATTCGGTTCTCAAAAAAACACCGCTTACTTGCCACAGATAACGCAGGAATCGCCAGATATCGCCTTGCCATTTGGCATAGCTGAGGCTATTGCTGCTGTCTGCTTTTTCAATACTGAAATACATCAATTTTTGCCGGAGAGGCACATTCGCGTACGTAATCTCGGAATTCTTCGAGTGGTGTTCTTGGTTTGAACAGCGAGAACTTGTCATTTGATGCCTCAAGGTCCTTCTGTGCATTCACACTCTGCAATCAAAAGTCTTTTACCATACCCTTGAACGAAACCTTCCACATCTCAACCTACTGTTTCTCCCAGTCCTTACTCACTCAGCAGGTAAATTTGGCTCTGGGATCCAGTAGGTGGCAATTGTGTATGCATTTGTCTTGTCGATCTTTGCATAGTACACTCGAAGCTTATCGAAAGCTAAGCCTGCTGCGTTGCTTACCTCACGGAAAATCTACAAGTCAAGTTTAGGACAGCATGTTGGTTATTAGTAACAATTTACCATTTTTCTGGCTTCTACGTAATTTTCGAGACTATCCATCAATGGATTTGTACCGAACTGTTTAGAAAGTGCATTGACTCGTTCAGAGGCATGATATCATGTACCGGAAAATTGACTTCGTCAGTCAAGCTTTCCTTTATAGCCATTTTTCACCTTCAACTGCCGGTGATCATAAGATGTTTGGATACTACATCTTGACCTCAGCTGCAACGTGATTCAATCCCTAGAATGCCAGTTACATTATACTAATTCTCTTATAGCATTGCTGTTTGCAATTAGCATCTAGCTTATTACGATGAATTGTGGCTATTGATTAAAATCTCAATATCGTATCTAGGCAGACATTATTCTTTTTGCAACAATACTATATCAATAACTATATTAACATGATCTCTTAATTTATACGGCAGCTGTAAATGAGAAGAGAATAAATCAGTTGTCGATGTACTGTACATTGTTAGTCAAACTAAAATGTTTTCTATATATAACATGAAACTTGAAACTGACGAAACACTTGCTGACCATAGTCTATGATCAAGACAGCAAATAGACCATGCAGGATATGTACTTAAATAAGTACTACACCAAGAAAGTAGAAACATGTTCTGTAGATTGCTTTATAGCCATTAAGAACATATTAATGTAGATAATCTTAGTGTGAAAGACACAGAGCTGCCTTTGAGATAATTGAGAAGTCATACAACGCTCTGTAGATATCAATAGACCGTTACCATATCTGAAGTGGTGATTTACTGTTTATCGAACAACCTTTTACGCTACTCTAAATAAATTTTGCGTCCATGCATGGATCAAGTTTGGGCAGTCCCTGTTCAACACAAGAGTGCTTCGACTGAGATCCAAATTGTTTGCATGACTGAAGCTTGGTCACCGGGCCTACAAATGGCGTGGCAGGCGACCGGACAGACCGGACTACGGAACCCCAACGCAGGATCATTTCCCAAACGCCCCGCTACATCGTCGGTTCCTATTTCTGAATATTACACGCTATCCCTAGTCTGTCATGGACACAAACCTATTATTTTCTATGCCTCTTATTAGAGGGTTGACAGACAAGAACTATGATAGACGAAAAACAGCGGCTCTTGAGATTGAGAGGTATTTCAAGGATTAAGCGCATGGACAAGAGGAAGATAACCTTACAGCCATTTCCTTCTCTCCATTTAGAATGGTCCGTCAGAACGACGAAGATCATGATAAAATCACGGCCATTGTTGATGCACTCGTCCAAGATTTTGTCTACTCCAACAGCCCTACTGCCCGGTACGGTGGACTGATAGGTCTTGCAGCTTCTGCCATCGCGCTGGGGCCAGTAAGTTTTATTTTGACAGGAACAAAACACCAAGTCAGAAAGTATTAGGGTGTTGTTGATTACCTCGATATTATTGTTCCGCCTATTTTATCTTGTTTCAGTAATCAAGATCAAAAAGTACGTTATTATGCATGTGAGAGTATGTACAACATCGCCAAGGTAGCCAAAGGAGAAGTACTTCGGTTCTTCAACAGTATCTTTGATGCATTATGCAAGGTAAGGTCATACACCGATATTTACACAAGAAAAAAATGGAAAAGGAAATAAATGCTTATATATTTTACACATATTTTCATCTCTTTTTCCTCTGCTTTCTTCTATCCTTATGTATAAAAACAATCCAAAAGCTATCGGCCGATTCGGATATCACGGTTAAGAATGGTGCAGAGCTTTTAGATCGTCTGATCAAAGATATTGTGTCTGAACTGGCAACGACCTACATCTCTCCTCATCAGCCTCCTTTAAATACAGCCGAGTCTAATGAACCCTTGGTGATTCCAACATCGTTACCTCGTAATACGGCCTTTTCTCTGCCGCGCTTCATTCCTCTCTTGAGCCAGCGTATTTATGTTCTGAATTCATCTGCACGTCAGTTTCTAGTGTCCTGGATCGGTGTCCTGGATTCGATACCGGATCTTGAACTGGTTTCGTTCTTACCAGAATTTCTGGATGGATTATTGCAATGCCTCAGCGATCCAAGCGACGATGTCCGCGTTGCTACGAGCGTCCTACTAGCTGATTTTTTTGAAGTAATTCAACAAGCTGCTGCTGTAAGAGAACAGCAGCAGCAGCAACTACAAAGTGCAAAGCCAAAGGAGTCCCAGACGGTTGGTGAAGGCGAGGATGCAAAAGCAGATAGTGCCTCTCAATCGTCGACAGCGGTGGAAAATGAGGGTCAGGGAAAAGGTAGCTATTTGCCAGGGCAAGGTGTGATTGTGCAGTATGGTAGGATTGTCGAAATCCTTCTACCACACCTCTCTTCACCTGAGGAGGATATCCAGCGTACTGCTTTGCAATGGATCAACGGATTTATTGCCATCGCGAAAGATGTTATCATTGAATATACGCCAAAGATTATCAAGGCTGTTTTACCAACACTTGCGCATCCTGTCAATACCATCCGTATGTTTGCTTTGGAAACAAACAGGAATCTGCAACAACTTGTATTCGGCACGTCACAACCAGAGCCCATGATTAGTGTCAGTGATCCACTAGGTCGCACAGTAAAGACAATGGACAGACAGGTTATACATCAAAGCAATGAACAGGAACTAGAACCAGAACCATTTGACTACCAGGCCACAGCAGCGAATCTGCGTTTGCAGTTCCTGGATGAGCATGAAGAAACGCGTGTTGCCAGCTTAGAATGGTTGCTGATGCTGCATAAGAAAGCGCCCAATAAGGCTAGCTCTTTTACTAACGAAAATCCAAGCTCTAATGTTTTCTTCTGTTGTTCTCATAGATTTTTGTATCCGATGATGGCACTTTTCCAGCATTGATCAAGACACTTTCAGATCCTTCCGAGGAAGTGGTCCGACGCGATTTACAACTGTTGGCCCAGATTTCTTTATATTCTGATCGTGAATACTTTGAAAATTTCATGATCCACTTGCTTAAACTTTTCAGCACCGACCGACCCCTTTTGGAGTCTAGAGGAAGCCTAATGGTCCGTCAGTTATGTATGAGTCTCCGCCCTAAACGGATTTACTGTACGATGGCTGAAATCCTTGAGAAAGAAAAGGTAAATAAGATCAAATTCTCTTCACGAGAAATGGGAAAGAAAAAGCTTAATTTGATTTGACGAGCCGGGCCAACAAAGGATGATCTAGAATTTGCCAGTATCATGGTCCAACATTTGAATATTATCTTGATCACCTCGAGCGAACTATCCGACTTGCGAAAGCGCTTACGAAACTTGGACCAAAAGGAGAATCAACGTCTTTTTACTACCCTGTACATGTCATGGTGTCACAATGCTGTAGCCACGTTTTCCTTATGTCTCCTAGCTCAGGCGTATGAGCATGCATCCAATCTGCTACAGGTTTTGTACGTTTTTTTTCTCTTAGCTTTTATTTTGGTTTATCTGATTACTAACTGCAAACCGGATGCTTAGTGCCGACTCGGAAATCACGGTGAATATGTTGGTCCAAGTAGACAAACTCGTCCAATTGCTCGAATCACCGGTATTTACATGTAAAGTTACTTGGTTCTACTTTTTTGGAAGAGGAAAATGAAGTCTGGCACAACAGAAGTTTCAAAGATTGACGGTTTCATCTTTTTTTCTTTAGATTTGCGGTTGCAACTGCTGGAACCTGAAAAATACCCTTACCTCTATAAATGTCTTTATGGTATCCTAATGCTTTTACCACAATCATCTGCATTTTCCACCCTTCGCAACCGACTAAGTAGCGTGTCTTCACTTGGCTTCCTCCACGTCTTACCTAAAAGGTAGCATCTTGAGATGAAAAAACAAATGTAAAAGCCGTTGCATATTTCGATCTAAGCATTCATATAGAACACCAAGCACTCCCTTCGGTACAGAAGCTTCAAAACAACCGCAATCACAGCAGCTGCCATTAAATCAACAATCCCAGCAGCAACAACGGATCTTGAAAGCTTCCAATGGTAGCAATAAGGGTGAAGAGAATACTATTAAATTCCAAGAATTGTTGCAACACTTGAAGAAGGTCCAATCCAGACACGAAGATCAACGAAAACAAGGTAAATCTGTTTGCTATTTTGCTTCAAGTAGATTAATATCGTTTTATATCTAAAAAAAAGCTATGCTAGATACAAATTATCTAAAATCGCGCAAATCCCGACCAGGTATAGAAAAAAAAGGAAGTGCGAGCCCAACTCTGTGAGATTGATTCGTTCTCTTTTTGTAAGGTCCTACTATTGGTAGTGGTATGTCGAATCCAATGGACGATAATACAGGAACAAGAAGAGGTAGCGTGGATCGTGCTATCAGCAAACCCACGAACCAGTCTCCTAGATTAGCGGCAGCCAGGAGGGTCGCCCGAAAACTATGAGGAAAAACAAAGTTTATATTCATAATGAAAGCATGCATTTGGTTTATCATGCAATATACAAATAAAACAAGAAAGTCAAAGAACCTATATAGTGCACGAGGGAAGAAAAGAGAAATAAACAGCGTGTATAAAAGCACAGAAGAGACAACTAAATGTTAATATGAACCATGAACGTATTTTTCCTTTTCCCTAGACAACAGGAGGAGGGCAAAGGAAATTGATGGAGCCACCAAGTCCGGTATCTGTTGAAATACGTGTGGTAGCTTCTTCTCCATCCCTTGTGATTGCTCTTGCTGCAATTTCTGAGTTTCGCCGTCGAAGAAGTGCTTGCTCCCGCTCTTGTGGTGATTGAGCTTGGCGCTCCCGGGCCAACTGTTTCTCAAACAGGATATCCGGGATCGTGCATGTTCCCAGTGCCCGACGCATTTGCGTGTTCAGGTAACTTAGACCGACTTGATAAGAAGCATTCATCCAACCAAATCCTTCGCGCGGGACAAATTTGAAGTCGGTCCCCACATTGCCATATTCCACTTCTACTTTGTGAGACAGACTGACAATGTCGAATTTTTCAGGTACCACGCCATTGAAATCCACAAAAGCCTTGGTTATCCTAATAAGTTATATATAGTGAGTCAACGTCAAAAGGAAAAAGACAAGAGAAAAAGGATAGCTTACGTGAATAACCATCGGTAGGCTAATCGACGGGCAATTTCTTGCATACCATAGGCGTCGAAGCCAACCCAAGCCATCATTTGATGGGGAGCCCAACCAAAAGGGAAATCCCATTGTCGGTTGGGTCGCTCGATCGAGATCTGACCACGCGACCGTTCTGTGCCTGAGATCAAACCACCGATGACTTCAAATTTGGAAAGGGAATGTCTGGCCAGCTTGATGGCCTGATCTACACTGGCACATCCAGCCCACAAGGCCCAAAAGGCGGTGACGCTTTCATACGTTGTCTGCGCTTCCTTCACGGTGTCATAATCAAAGTAGAGGGACTCCTTCTCATTCCAGAGATACTTGTCAATCCGCTCCCTTCGCAATTTTGCACGCTCGAGCCATACCGAAGCCTCTTGAGGACGACCCTCAAAGTCTGTCAGTTCATCATCCAGATAATCGCGAATCGCATCGCCAATATCCACTTCGTATTTGTAGAGCAAAGCATTCAGATCGATCGTTGCGAGGTTGGCACACACTTTTTCGAAACGGTAGGTCGTGTCATGGCCTGACTCACGAACGGCTCGGTCATGCATAAAATACTCGTCCAGTTCTGGCTCCACCACTTGACCGTCGTTGTACAATTGATCAAAATCTTCGATAGACACACCATGCTTTTCGGCATAGGGAGCAATGATATGGTTAAAGTGGGAAGCTTCCGTTTCGGGTGGGATGCCCATGCCACTGGGTCGGTAACGAGAAAGCATCGTCTTTCTATCTAACCGAGGTTCGGCCATCCATACTTCATGATACTCTTTCATGGCTGATTTGAGGATGCGTCGCAGCCATTCCTTGTTTTCTTTCTGATTCGCTGGATCCAAATGTTTATAGACTTGGATGGCCATGTCGGTTAAAAAGGGAGGTTGGGATCGCGTGAGGTAATAGGACCGGTTGGCGTTCAGCACCTTTCCGTAATGCTTGATTTCGAATGCAAAGTTCTCTGTCATAGACTTGGCCAGATCCACCCTTCCATCCACCAAAAGACCTAAAGCAGCGAAATAGGAATCCCACTAGACAAAGAATGTCGGTATAAATAAAACACAGTTCCTCTTCCCAAGGAAGCGACTTTTGCATCGATAACTTACCCCGTACATCTCGTTAAACCGACCTCCGGGAACAACAAATGGTTCCCCTCGGAAGGTGGTATGACCCTCCTTGTCTATCTCTTTACGCATGGCCAAGGCCAGGAGGCCAGGTCGGTCATTGATACTCTTGACATATTCCGGGGTGATGTCCTTGGGAAGAGAGATGACTTCAAGATGCATATGCTTGCGTCTGTCGGCTACGCCCTTGTAGTACTCATACATCTCTTTTTCCCCATGGGGAATATAAATGCGTGGGTTTTGATTGGGTGAGCGATTCTTGGGATCCGCACATATGACCTCGATCGTGTCGCCATCAATACGTCTTGTGAGACCATTCCAGAAGTGGTGACGAATCATCCGTGACAAGCGGTCAACGGGATTTTCGTTCAATCGGGCTTCATCCAGAACAATGTATTTCCGTCCATAATCATGAGCCAAGGCCAATTCTTGCAGGAGATTGGAGAGCATATAGGTGCCACGGACATCGATCTTACGGAAACCACCGCTATCCAAGGTTCCCAATTTCATAGTCTTTGGTCCGATGTCATTGATGGTGATCTGAAAGTCGCCATCTGTATCTTCCTGCTCCAGAATTTTGCGTTGTGTCTCCTCCACATCAATTAAGAAACGACGAGCCTTACTCTTGTCATCTGTAACCAAGTAAAAAAGAAATTGAAGGTTACACCAAGTTCATGCTGTTTGATTTTTCTCGTTTTTCTCTTTTTCTTTTTTACCATGAGAAGCCCGTCGATGATGACGAGATGCGTCGAAATGAGCCATGGCAGGAATCTCTGGTCTACTTCTCTAATGAAAGAGAGAACCATGGTTTGAATCGGGTTGCTTCTTTTTCTCCATTACAAAAGAAAGAAGGACTTACTGTGTATGTTCTGGTTCTCACTCTAGCATTTTCACCAGTAGTATAGTATGTGGCTGCTGGCGCATGCACATCCAGAAATTCCTGATCAGGGAACGGGATTCCAGACATCCTTTTCTGTCAGTAAAAATGAATACAAAAACAAGACTGAAAGAAGAAGAAAAAATGGGTCGTTGTACTGTTGTCGAGAAAGAATGGGCTTTTTTGTAGTTAACTTTAGAGGGAAAAAAAATTAACAAGCTAAAACCAATGTCGAGGCTTTTTATGCTATACGTAAGGTTTCAACTGGTATCGCTGGTCTTTTTAGCGGCGTGAGACTACTAAAAGAAAAAGGGCGCTTTTTTTTCTTTCTGTATTCAATCGCTGACGCCATACAGTCAAAGCCGTCAGATCAAAGAGTTAGTTATCGATAGGAAGAATATGAATGGTAAACAGCTTGTGGTGACATGCGGCATGCTCAGATACGTCATAACGTTGTCATGCAAATGGTCTAGCGTCTGCTGTGCCAATGCAAAGCGAGTAGCATGCGCTTGCGGAGAATGAAAAATCCAGACAAGCCTCGGTGTCTCTTTTTTCCCTGGATGGATAGTCCCCGTCAAAAAAAGCGACAGAGAACAGGACAATCCAATGGCAAGCACATCAGCATGGGAAGATTTGCTGCAATGGCAGTCAGAAATTCGAAAAAAAGATGAATTACTAAGTCGAAGAAAGCCCATTCATGAGGAGGTAAAGAAAAGAAAAGATGGGATGAGCTCGCGTGGATATATGTATGTGTGTACGTGCGTGTGTGTGTGTGTGTGTGTGTGTGTGTTGGAACCATGTCATTCTCTGCCTCCTAATGCCCAACATCTATGTACCTTAGCCATTGCCTCCTATTCGACCAAGTGTTGATATGATATTGGACGGACAAAAACCAGTTGGTTTAGGTGTGCTCACCAAGGTAAAGCTTGGGACTCGTGTTTTCTTATTATCTTATGATGCGTGCGTAGGAATCGAATGCTGCCACAGCCAAAACAGAAAAGGAAAAAGGCAATCAGTTTTTTCAAAAGAAAGAGTACCATCAAGCAGTGGAACATTATGGTCGTGCGATAGAGTTAGATCCGACAGTGTCCGTGTACTATTTGAATCGAGCCATGGCCTACCTTAAATTGAATAAGTGAGCTTATAGTACAGGCATTGATGTATAAGAGGGAATTCACGTGTCAACCGCTTTTTATTTATTTTTAGGTTTGTCGAAGTGGAGCGGGATTGTACTCAGGGTCTGCAGTTGGAACCCCAAAATGTGAAAGCACTCTGGAGGCGAGGTATCGCATTACGTGAGCTTGGACGGCCAGAAGAGGCAAGAGCAGGTAACAAATCATTTTGATGGTTTCACAAAATATGCCTGTATTAACTGGTTAGGGTTTGGTTCCTGCAGATTTCCAATCGGCACTTACCATCGATCCGGGGAATAATGCCATTGTCGCAGAGTTGAATAAATTACCCATCAACCCTTCTACCATCAACACCACCACAACCACCCGTACTAGAATGACGCCTTCTACACCAATTCCCAAAGAGAAACGAACACTCCCTATTAAAGTCATTGATGCAGCCTATACTGGATTCACTACAGGGAGCAGCAGCAGCACCATCGCTAGTAGTAGTAGTACCACAGACATAAATAAGGATGATAAGCCCCACGTGTCCTCACCTACCAAGACAGTGGCGAAGGAGGCAAAAGAGTTCGCTGAGGTGTCACTTAACCATACGCCTCTGAAATTAGAATGTCCACGAACCAATTTCGAGTTTGAGCGGGATTGGAAAGCATGCAGACATAGAGGAAATGATATGTTATATCGATACTTTCAGGTAAAACAGAAAGAAAGAAATTCTGTTTATGACGTATATTGTGTGTGAACATCCTGTGACATTATTTTCTTTTGTTAGTGCATTCCCCCTTCTTCTTATGCCAGCCTTTTCAAATCATCTTTGGAATCAGATCAATTTGAAAAGATGATTGAGATAATCGATAAGTATTATTTTAAGTAAGTGCATGTTGATCCGATTTTGGACGAGACAAATGGGAAACTTAAAGACTATGTGGGAACCACTTAGAGAGAAGACGAAAAAGGAAATCTATGATGTGTTAGAAGGTCTTAGCCGAGTCCGACGTATGGATATGTTAGTCATGTTCTTGAGTCGCGATCACTTAAAAGGTAAACCCCAGATAAAAGAAAAAACGAGGAGCTTGTATGTCATGGGATTTTCTCACCGTTTTTTGTGTGGGTGCGGTGTGGCGTATGGTTTCTTTCAATTTATAGTGTTGCAGAATATATTTGATACATTGAAGGGCTCAGTAGACCACGATCGCCTAGTGGCGGTTGCCAAGGTCTATCGTATTAAGGTTTAATGGTTCGAGTGTCACGGGAAACAAAATCTCCGTCAAATAAAATTTCGACTCCCTTCTCGCTTTAAAAAGGGCGGACAGGAAAAAGGGGAAAAAACACAAAGCATCCCAATCCCGGTATAAAGAATATATCCTCTCTCTCTCTCTCTCTTTTCTTTATTGTTTGTTTTCATTTGTTATTTATATCATAATTCAATGAGTCTTGCCTTGTCCCTTGATAACCGTGCTGCTGGTCATGCCGGAGCTCTAACAGAGAAAGAAACCAATGCCCTCAAGAAACTATGGCTGAAGTTATTCGAGTTGTTTGAACAACCTGGTAGAGACTACACTCCTCCTGCACCCAAGGCAGCCGAACCAGAAAAGAAATCAGGCGGTGGTTTCTTTGGGTTTGGCAAGAAAGAAGAAAAAGAACAAGACGTTTTCCTCGGCGCGACGACCGATCCTGAATGGATGTCGCTTCCATTGGAAAAAGCATTGCCCCTCATTCCCGGTCGCATGTTACGTAGGACATTTTGGTCCATGGTCGCGACTGACAATCCTGACTCGGCTGTCCTCCGATTCTTACGCGCCCGTAAATGGGACTTTGATGCGGCTTACAAGATGTTGGCCAACACGCTTCGTTGGCGTTTGGCCATGCGCGTGGACGACATTACGGCCCTTGGTGAAAGTGGTCTTCATGAAGAACTCAACCGTTTGAAGCCAGGCATGGGAGACATGTTTATTACCCAACTGCATTCTGGAAAAGCAACGCTGGGCGGTCCTGACAAAGCTTCGCGCGGTATTTGGTAACGTATATGGAGGAGAAGAAAAGAAAAGGCCAACGGTAAAACTTATCTCCTTTTGTATCTTAGTTTCATCAATGTCCAGCTTCACAAAAAAGAAGAACAGACTTTCGAGGTCATCCGATTACTCACGTTATATATTATGGAAACATCAAGATTGTTCTGTGGTCACCCGATGGATAATGCATGCATTGTCTTTAACCTCGAAAACTTTACACTCGCCAACATGGTAAGAAATACACAAAAGGAGGAGAATGTGTGTGTGAGAGAAATCTGACCGTGTTTTTATGTGTGTATTCTAGGATTATGATTTTGTCAAGTTCTTGATTTCTTGTCTGGAAGCTTATTATCCTGAAACACTTGGTCTCTGCTGTATCCACAAGGCACCATGGGTATTTTCCACGGGTAAAGGGAAAAAGGAAAACACAAAGGACGGGGTCGCCGCGAAATCAGCCATAAAAACTGAACAAACATCGTCTTTCTTTAGTCTGGTCTGTGATTAATCCCTTGTTGGACCCTGTTGTTGCCAGCAAGCTCCAGTTTACCAAGAATCTGGACGAATTGACCAAGTTTATCGACATTGGTAGCCTGCCTGTGATCATCTCAGGGAACCCGAATAGTAAGACAAAGGACGAGGCCACCAAGGTGGATCCTCCCAAGGCTGGTTCCTTGGAACGACCCAACACACCTGCTGTCGAACAGTACGATAAGACCGTGAAGGACTACGAGATCCTGACAACCGAATGGGCCAAGATGACCACGGAGCAGAATGATGAAAAGGACGCTCTTTCTCGTCTGGAGAAAGGCCGATGGTATCGTATTGCCCGCATCAAAGCCGAAGCGGATTTGAGAGGACCGACCATTTATCATGCGAAGGGTCTTATCAAGCTTACACCCGAAGGACGGCTGTTCATTGATTTTGGTGGGGAGAACTGGGTGGAGCAAGATATTACTGAAAGGGTCTAGTTGTCAATGGTAACGATGTGGACCTTCTTCCCTTCCCCCCCTTTTCTCCGTTTTATTTAATAAAAGCTACAGTAATGAAAGAACAAGCATGGGCGCTCATCCATCTAGCCTGTCAGCCGCTTTTCTTCTTTTACAGAAACTGCACCTTACACTTATGTATGCCTTGGTTTCAACCTTGAATCATTGATTTTTTTGGTAAGACTAGGAGAGAGTGACTACCTAGTCTTAATTGCTATACTATTTTCTAATGACATACAATTCTTTGCACGTTGTTCACGTGCAAGCTTGTTATAAAGAGTGTGCCAACTTCGTCTCGCTCGCTTTATGTGTTATAAATAATATTGTCTATGGGCATGCAATGATTGATGAGTGAGACAAATGACATGAACGAATAGGAATAAGAAAAATGTATTCGTTTGCTGTTCGAATCGAACTGACAATATGGGATAGGTCAATGTTTCGCCGATCCCTAATATGTACATTATGCCTTTTTGGTCGATTTTTAGTGAACAAAAATCCTAAATGATACAAAGTATCATTAGGCCATGATTGACTGCGGCTATGTTCAAAGGCGAAAAGTCCCGTTTGTCCTATTCTGAGCAGAAGAACGTAAAAAGAGCTATCGCTGTCACGAAACAGGTATCTAGAAGATTATGCACACATGAGATGGATATGCTGTACTCTTACCTTTTGCTAGGAATACGGATGCACTGAGACCAGCATGTCAAACGATACAAATGCCATTGAAACTTGAAAGAGCGTAGTATCGACTGTTGAAAGCATGTTCCTGAAGCTTCTGGAAAGCAACCCTTCCCTTGTCAGGGACATCCAAACTGGGCGGTTTCCTCATTTATGGTAAGGTCATCATAGCTCCTCTTGTAATCATTTTCAGAATGGTAAGTTTGAGCTCGCATCTTTATTTAACGGCACTGCTGCTAAGATTCGCCAGTAGGCTATTATTGCAGAGTCTCAAAACTTGGTCCGCTGGAGTGCCCAAGCTCCGAAGCAGTGTTCTTAAACAAATGATTCCTCTCTTGACACTAGCTTGGCAGGTCGAAAGCCTTATTAAGAAAAACCATATAGATGATCCAGACTGACAATACCATCACTTTCGCATCTATAAACGCTGATTTTAAGTGTTCTATTCCCCCACGTATACAGTCACCAGGACCATCCAAGAAACGCAAGGCAACTGCAGTCGAACTACTACACTAATTTCTCCTTTTAGTTTATTCTACGATTTATCCATAGAATATATCACTGTGATACAATTTGAAACACTTACTGTGCGCGCAGAAATCATGAAACAACTTTGCTCGTGTTGCAACTAAGTATTTCCACGTTTTAATCTATGACGCGACAAGGAAGCATAAAATTACATTGCATGAAAATGTTGAGTAAGGAAATACAGCCACAAACACAAGTATTTCTGCGCTCAGCCTTACATAGGCTTTTCAAGAAAGAAAAAAGGTTAGTTTGCTTGAACACGCAAGCTAGCTCTCAACTCTTATTTAGAGGGTGGCATTTGCTGGCTAACTCTCGCCTTCTTTTTCAGATCGATCTTTCTGTTGTGGGGAATATATCGCGTTTGACGCAAGCAATAAGCTACAGCGGTTGTTTCCTACACTCTCAAGAAAGTTTTGTATAGCTTAGTGTCACCAGGATCCGAAAACGTGGCTAATGACCTTTGTAAAGTGGTCCAGTTAAAATGATATTATTTCCTTAGGCGGACCTAAATCTGTTTGTGCCAGTCGGCAAGCTACATAGCTTTTTTCAATCCAACGGCACAGCTGGCTAAGCGCGTTTGGGTAGTACATGCCGTTTCGTTAAGTGGCAAAGCACCAGCGATCTCCATCGAGCCGTCCCGTCTCACACACATTTCGGTCGGCGTTTTGCTTTTGTTCAAGGTTGTTCAACAGAGTGGGCTTCGCTTTCGGGTTTTGTAGGTTAAAAAAGGACCCTTGAATACCATTTTCTACTGACATACATTTTGGGAGCGGATAGCAAGCCCGAGCCACACATATATGCCATACCATCATTTGACTCATTATTTTGGAGCCGCATCCTGGACAGAATGTACCCGGCGGCTCCGTTTGGTGTAACGTACACTTATCCTCCTTAGGACTGTATTGCAAACTGTAAACTGTAAATTATTTTCAACGCCATAAAAAGCTGTAAAATCCCTTTATCACTATCCTTGTCTTTGTACACAAACATAACCCATGCTTTCTGCTTCTCCACCAAATTCTCCTCTGGAAACGTCAGTGCCGCAAGGCGGAAGAGTCGTTCCCCGTATGCGGACTGTACCGGCTCGATCGAAATCCTTAGTTGTGGATTCCCTTTCCCGGATACTGAACTCTCCTCGGTCACCGATCGACTACTTTAGCAAGATACCTGAGAAATGTGTTCAAGAACCTACAGAACTAAAGTCGTGGGAGTCAACTTTGGAAAAAACGATCAGGGCTGTTGTTTCCATCAAGTCGCGTAAAGTATACAGTTTCGATTCCGAAGAAATAGGTAAGAGAACGAAACCCCGACAAAGCCAGAGAACTCAATCATTTTTGATCTGCGATAAGGCAATTACATAGCTACCGGTTTTATTGTCGATGCCGTCCGCGGTATCATCTTGACAAACCGTCATGTCGTCTCCCCTGGACCCATTGTGGCCCAAGCCGTCCTAGATAACTACGAAGAAGTTGAGCTTAAGCCGATTTACAGAGATCCTGTTCACGATTTTGGATTTATGCAGGTAATAGTTCGGAAGTAGCGCTCTTTGCCTCCGTATCTAATAGCTCAATACCTTCTTTCTTCCAGTTTGATCCTTCAAAAGTCAAGTTTATGGAATTAGAAGCTATTGAACTCAGTCCGGAGCGGGCTAAGGTCGGTTTAGATATCCGCGTAGTTGGGTAAGTAAAGGCAGAAGAAGAAAAAGAACGTCCCAGCAAATGGCATAAAATGTTTCTCCTATACAGAAGTGATGCAGGCGAAAAATTAAGTATACTATCGGGTACTATTGCACGACTTGACCGTGGGTAAGTGATGCATCTGAGTAGGGCGTATTAGAGGCTAAAGCAGTCATTTTTTTTTACTAGAGCACCCAATTATGGCATAGGAGACTACAACGATTTCAACACATTTTATATGCAAGCAGCTTCGGGGACAAGTGGTGGATCTTCAGGAAGCCCTATTCTTGATATTGACGGTTATGCCGTTGCCATCAATGCAGGTGGTGCTAGTAATGCTGCGTCAGGTTTTTACCTACCACTGGATCGAGTCAAACGCGCCTTGGGATATATCCAGCAAGGGAAGCAAGTGCCACGCGGCACTCTGCAGACAGAGTTCGAGTATCTTTCTTATAATGAGTTGCGACGCCTGGGTTTACCGGCGTCCTGGGAAGCTACTGCACGCCACAAGTTTCCGGATGAAATGGGTATGCTTGCTGTCCGTTCCCTGCTTCCTAAAGGTCCAGCTGATGGAATTCTCCTATCGGGTGACATTATTATTGAATGCAATAATGAAATGGTGCCCAACTTCACCGCTTTGTTTTCTATTCTGGATGACGCAGTAGACCATGAAGTAACACTGAAAATCTGCCGAGGAGAAAAGATAGAGGATGTCACAGTTCGCGTTCAATGTCTGCACAGCATCACTCCGGACCGCTTTGTGGAGATCAGCGGCGGCATTGTTCATAATCTATCATATCAACTGGCTAGATCATACTCTAGACCAGTGCAAGGCGCCTTTATCGCCAGGGCAGGATACATGTTGAGTGGTGCTAATGCAAACGATAAGGATATCATCCTTAGCATTAATAGCATACCGACTCCCGATATAGATGCCTTTATTCAAGCAATACAGACTTTACCTGACGGTGCATGTGTACCTATCCGGTAAATACGCCTCTTTCTAAAGCAGCATAGTTGACATCTTAATATTTTGTATCTTAGCTTTTACCGGTTGGGCAATTCCCTTGAATATGTGGACACTTTGAACGTGGACAGGCACTGGTATCCTTTTCGCATGGCTATCAGAAATGGTGAGTCAAAAACGAAAATAGAAAGGGAAGGCAGAACATACAGCTAAATATCACCGACAAATTGTCCAGACTTGACAGGATTATGGGATTTTACGGAACTGTCAGCACCTCCGCCACCCAAAGCCATTAGTACACCAACCACGGCTATGTTTCCTCGATTACATTCCTCCATGGCGCTGGCAGAGAAGCTGATGCCTTCTTTCGTGAAGGTCGATTTTCACCAACCTTTCTGGGTGGATGGCGTTCGCGTGAGCCAGTTTTACGGAGCCGGCTTTATCGTTTCGACCAATCCGCCGTTGATCTTGTGCGACCGTGATACAGTTCCCATTTCCCTTGGCGACATCTCCCTCACTTTTGCCAACACTATCACCATCCCTGGAAAGTTATCGATGCTGCATCCATTCTACAACTTTGCTTTAATTACGTATGATCCGGCTTTGCTAGGACAGACACCTATTCAAGCATTGGAGTTTAGTGACAATGAGTTGAATCAGGGAGATAGCACACACTTTACGGGTTTCCATGGAGACTGCTCTGTTGTGTATCAAGAAACCACTGTTATCGCCCCCTCTAATGTTGACACTTCTTGGTGCTACACACCTCGTTGGCGCTCCATGAATGTTGAGGGTATCAATATTGCAAGCACACCGGATTGTCAGGGCGTTCTAACAGACAGCGAAGGCAAAGTTCAAGCGTTTTGGGTTGACGACGTGCGTGAAGATAGAGACGGAAACGATGTTGCTTTTCGATATGGTTTGTCAACATCCCTAGTAATGCCTACTCTTGCCAAGATTATCAAAGGGGAAGAGATTGTCTTTCGAGGATTGGACGTTGAATTTTGGACCTTGCCTATGGCTACAGCCCGCGTGCGTGGTTTGAGCGACGCTTGGATTCACCGGATAGGGAGCAGTGGAACAACTCGCTATAATTTGCTCTACGTTTTGAATATACTGGATCAGAGGAGCCCGTGCGCAAAGGTTTTGTGTGTTGGTGATATCGTTCTCACGATCAACGACAAGATCATCACCCGCATGACAGATCTGGTTCACATACATGAAGAAACCGAAATAGAAATGGTACAGCGACAGCATCGTGACCTGGCTTATTAAAAAGTAACAATGTCACTCTAGGTACTCTTAAGAGATGGTGAAGAACTCATAGTCAATGTTCCTCTGAATGAGTTCAGTAGTAACGAAACCAAGCGTATTGCCTGCTGGCAGGGTGCTATTATTCAAGATCCATATAAGGCGGCCATGGAAAGAGTTAAGGTTGTCCCAAAGGGCGTCTATATTTCGCATAGTCTCGGGGGTTCTCCTGCTTCTAGCGTTCTCTACAAGGGTAGCTGGATTGTTGAGGTACAAGAAACCCCAGTAACCGACTTGGATTCTTTTCTTAAGGCTGTTCACAGCCATGAGCTCGATTGGCGTCGTCGTCATCGTCCTTCAAAATGTACTGCTCCTCTAGGGGAAGTAGTGGAAGGAGAATCACAGCAAATGCCGAAAGATGGCAATGTCCTTGCGCAGGATGAGGATGCAACGACCGACAACGTTGATAATGAAGGTTATCTACGAATCAGAATAGGCAACCTTGATGGATCAACTAGGGTAGTGGTGGTCAAGTTAGATTTGCATTATTGGGATACCTGGGAATTGATACGGGATGAAAGCGCTATTTGTGGGTGGGTGCGTCATAAGGTTTAAAAAAGGAGGATATATAATAATAGCTGCATACCATAATAAAAGTACGTATAGAGTTGTTTTGTTTTCAAGAAATAGTTCCCTGACCTCTATGCCCTCAATGGTGTATAGTTCCAACGGGAATGACATTGAGAAGATTCTGATATCTATCGGCTCTTATATAAGCTTTGGAGTAGGTAAAGAGTGGAGGTAATGACTGGATAGCTTATGTGATTGATATGATTTACATCTGTTCATCAAGGAAAGGAATGTTGATGAATGTAACTGTACCGAAGGCACAGATGCGTATAAAAATGAAAAGGCCAGTAACGTCGCGTGCTGCAAGCAAGGGCCATTTCGTGCACTCTCTTTTCCACATTTTACCGACTTCATGTGCAACTTCCCTGTCTATAATCGCTATCTGTTTGATGAAAGATCATCAATAGGACGACCCCGTCAGTTTGTGATTTTGTCGTTATGGTAAACATTTACGCTTTGTTGTGGCGCATTAAATTTGCAAGTGGTC
>JNDP01000862.1:0-37058 GCA_000696975.1 Apophysomyces trapeziformis B9324
CCCCTCCAGGAACCGGCGTGATCCAGCCGGCAAACTTTTTGGCCACGGCAAACTCAACATCTCCCACCAAACGCGATCCCGACTTCCTGGTTGAGTCTTCCAAGTACAATGTATATACGTTGGCTTAACTCGCCCCAACCGTTGCTTTCCTTACACCTATTTACCTGGTACTGCATTCGTGCCCACATCAATAACAACTGCACCTGGCTTGATCCAGTCTCCTTTAACAAACTCAGGTTTTCCTATGGCAACTACCAGAATATCTGCCGTCCTTATCTGGAAAAGTTTAAGCTCAAACAATATGATCATTTTCTTACACACTTACGATGCTCTCGATATTTTTCGTTCTAGAATGGCATATGGTGACGGTGGCATTTTCGGCAGTGAGTAAAGTGGCAACAGGAGATCCCTGGATTCGGAGGGATATTGGTCATTTGGTCTGGTACAGGTAATTCGAGGAAGTACTTACCACAATATCACTGCGACCCACAACAACTGCAGTTGCACCGACCATATTTACGCCTTTAATTGCAAACATGAATTTAAATAACACCTTTTATCTTCATTGCCCGCCTTTCCTTTACCTGTGGACTTGATCAGCTCAATAACACCTTTGGGAGTACACGGCAAAAACAAAGGCTTTGCTGCCTTCTTGGACATATTGCCGATATTTACTGCATGAAATCTACGATTGCAAAAAATTCTTATAGGTTGCCTGAACTTATGCTTATACTTACCCATCCACGTCTTTTCGATAATCGATCATTTCTACAACAGCTGCTTCGTCTAAATGATCAGGGAGAGGCATTTGCACCAAAATGCCATGGACTTTTTCATCATCGTTCAGTTCTTTTACTCTGCGTAACAATTCCACTTGGGATATGGTTTGTGGTAAACGTTCATGCGTAAAGGTGAAACCAGTCTATATAAGAAGTTATTTGCGCTGGAAGTCAACACGTGCTCATAGAAGGAAGGCTTCACGTACTTCTTCCGCTGCTTGTTGCTTCATTCTCACGTAAATAGATGAGTCTTCTCGCTGCCCGACCTGCACTACAGCAAGGTGCGGCTGGAAATGAGGGAAAATTGTCTTGGTCTGTGCAAGGTCCGACTTTATCCGCGTCCGCTCGATCCTTGGGATGACATTTTAAAAGTGTGCATAATGAAATTTACAACGATAGGTCTCCAACTTACTCTGCATATGCCTTTCCATCAATATGTTTTCCCAACTCCATACTTAAAAAGATGTATTACTGGGGACAAGACAATTCAAGTCCTCATATATATACTTTATGTAAGATGACTATGATACAGTGAGAATCTAACCTTGATTGCTGCTCCTAATCATATACAACATTTATCCACAATAGTAGCGCTTAGAAAAGAAGTACTTGCCTTTAAACGTACATGCATTGTCTTGTTTTTGGTTCTCATGACGCAAAAGCCAGAAGGTTTGTGTTCATGTTACAACCGATCAAGGCTAAACCTTTAGAGCGCCAAAAAGGAACCTCCATCTCGTTATTGCTTTCTATTCCGCTCGTTGGTTCCTTTATGCAGGAATTAACAACCAACAACGTATTTAGCGAAGTTAAAGAAAAGGCTCGGGACAAAGGCAAGACAGAGATCAAGCACAACTATAAACCACTTGTTGACTGGCTTACAATTTTTGTGATACCCATTACAAGATCCATAAATTCATGTGCCTTCAATCAGCAGAAATTGATGTAGCATGCAAAAAGACTCTATATGTAAACATTCCAGAGATAGCTTCGTGCAAACAATACTCGAGTGTTGTCTAAGGTGACCAATATTGCTTACGTATGCATTAACATTTCGCTCAGCATCATAATTGCTTTAGTCAGAGAAATATTGAGCTTGTATAACGTGGCAAAAAAAAAAAGTCCCTGTGTACAGCCTATGAACGTCAATATACTTTATATTATTCTTTACGTCCGACTTCTACATGATAGGCAAAACAAGGAAAGAGTAATACGCCGGGAGCTGCTTGCCATACTGCCAATGTGAGCTTTCAAAGCGATTTGCATAACTTGATACCTAGGTAGATCAGGACTATAAGACTGTATAGACTATTTACCGATTTTAACAGACTTGCGTCTGATGAAGGCGATGTGCACGAGCCTGCATTTCTTTCTTCTCTTGAAATCTATCACCACGCTTTTGCTGATTGCTCTAAAGAGATGGTTCATCCGTACAATATCGACATAGATGGCAATGGCATCATACACAGCCCTGAAAGCTTGTACCGTTATATGAACCGAGACAAGCACCTTGAAGCAAATTCCTTTGGGAAGTCATCATGATTCTACGCCTAGTTAACTGGGGTAACGTCCGGAATTCCCCATTTGACCTGTAATGGTTTTCTATTTTACAGACCATTGTTTACTGCGGTTCATCTTATTGCAAGCGGACGTTGCAAAAGAGGTGCCTCCGAACAAAATATTACCTGTAAAGTTGGGTACGGTTAAATACTTGTAGATTTTGCATTCATTTAGCTTCTGTTCGTCATTCAAAGATTGATAAACCACTACTGGAAAAGTTATACTTGAATAAGCCTGAAAACGACATCTATCAGCATTACTCAAGGTAATTTTCTAATTTCTTGTCTACTAATTGAAAGACGGAACAACGGTGTGTTACTCTGTTACTCTTTGCCATATTAGCGCAACAACGGAGTCAGTTGCGGATTACTATAAAAACCATACAATAGTGGGCAGTAAGATATAGGAATGAAAGAATAGTGACTTACTTATCAGAAGCGGAGAACTCAAGATCTCGATATGATTGATCAGAGTTAACTCATGTTGGAGCACATATTTCGTTATGGTCGATAGGTCTTTGTCACGCTACAACTTTGATTACGTACTGAGTTTAAAAGATATAGATATGAATAGAATTTTGTTCAGTTCTTTAACAAAGCGCATCTTCATTTTTCGCAAATTGTCCTTGAGTAAACCTGAAAATGGAATTTGTCAGGCTTATTCAAGGACAACTTTTCTTGTATGTTAACATAAGGATCACAATTACAAGTGCTGTGAGTTAAAATGACCAAGCAATATTAAGTCTCTGTATCTGAGATAAAACATACGTTAACGTGATATGTACTTTACAAGTATAAAACATGTAGTTCCCGAAGTGCACGGTTGCCATTACGGTAATCCAATTTTATTCATCTGGTTACTAACCTTGATTTGATTTGAATGGGTCGGCTCGGCTCGTCATGGTTAATGAAGACCTCTGGTCAACCTCTGGGTAAATGTCCACTGATATACTGTTGCGATTGCTGTTTATCCAGTCGTGGAAAGACGTATTTTTCGTTTTAAGTCGTGCTAATGAATTGAATATTACCGGTTGTAACACGTAAGCTACTATGGTTACAAACTTTAGGCACTGTTTACGCCGTAGTATTCTATCCATGATTTAAAGATCCAAGATTTCTGACTGGGTAATAACATGGCTGGTTTTTGGGAGAAGTAAGGCCTGTCATGTCTATTCTGCGTCAATAAAAACAAGTTGGACATATGAAAGCGCAAACATAGAACTCTCCGCCTATTTCAAGATGGTCATTACTAATGTTTGGCAGGCGGCCGTAGCTAACCGTGAGTTGCAAAGGGAGATCCAAAATGACCGCGTCTTAGCAAAAAAACCTTGTCATTTTCGCAAATAACTTAGGCCACTCGCCCGTGGGAGAAGTTAACGTCACCTTAGGCTGATCTTGGATTACCATCAAATACGGGAGCTTTGAGAATGATATGTGTGTATTGGATAGACGGAGAACTAATTCTAAAGACGATATGGCATAGATCAATCTGTCAAGAACGAGTGAACGAGCAATGATGAGTGGCAAAATGCTGAAAAAGGCTGGAGCGTATTTGATTGGTTTATTAAGTGGAGTAAAAAAGGCAATGGCGCAGTAATGCAACGCACTACTATTATATATAGTTAAATACGTGTGAGGTCTTTGTTTCTAATAGATCTTTGTATTCTTTTTTATGGGTCCCAAAGTTGTACTCGATTCCTATTCCAAGCAGCGCATTGCTTCTGTGGATCATAACCTGGATATTCGTTCACTCACTCTAGAGGAAGTTCGTGCAGAATTTGAAGCTGTTCCTCCCGGCGCAGTGGTTCCTGATGCCTCCGTCGTCGATAAGGTGATCACTACGGATCAAGGCAAAATTGACATTACCATCACTCGTCCGCTAGACTCGGAATCGGAAATTCTGCCTGCTATCCTGTACTTGTAAGTTTGAATCCGCATTTTTGGGAGAAGAACGGGGAACTGAAGCACTTTTCTTTTCGGGGAGGCAGCCACGGCGGTGGATGGGTGGAAGGAACCAAATATAGTCATACCGTTATTATGCGTGAGGTAGATTGCTTGGCTTTCATTTCTATATCTATTGCTCTTCTCACACACTTTATCGTAGCTTGCCATCCATGTCCATGCGGCGGTTGTGTACGTTGACTATACTCGAAGTCCGGAAGCAAAATACCCTGTTGCCCTTGAACAGTGCTTTGCCAGCTTGACATGGTTAGCAAATGAAGATAATGCAGCATCCCTTTTGATCGATGCCGACAAAATTGCTGTGGCGGGTGACTCCTCTGGTGGGAACCTCGCAGCTGCTGTGACACGTAAGCAGACTTTGTTTAGACATTCTTCATACTCACGTCGTTTGTTGTTTGTTGTTTGTTGCAGTCTTGGATAAGCAACGGAAGTTATCTGCCATCAAATATCAAGTTCTTTATTACCCTGTGCTGGATGACAACTTTGAGTCAGCATCGTATAACGAGTTCGAAACAGGATACTGCACTACGCGAAGATCGATGCAATACTATTGGGATCAGTACGTCACCGTAGAAGATCGTAAATTGATTACTGTCTGTCCGCTGAAAGCAACGCTGGATGACCTTAAAGGGCTGCCACCCACCTTTTTAGTCTCAGTAGAAGCGGACGTGCTACGAGACGAAGCTGAGGATTTCGCACGAAAACTCATGGAAGCGGGAGTGGATGTGGTCGCTTTACGTATTTTCGGACAGCTTCATGCTTTCTTTACGAAACCCGTGTGGTCATCTACAGCACACGCGATCATCAGCCAAACGGCCTCTTTGCTTCACAAAACCTGGGGACAATAAAGGCGGACGTCAATGTCTGTTTATTTTACACTTTTTACCTGCCAAATAATAAAACAATTCCACTTGTGTGCTTGATGCTAAGGTTATACAACACTTTTCTAGAAAAGGTGTTTAAGATCGTTGACGAAATAATCTTCCATAACTGTCTTTGATGAGGTCAGCCGCGCGTAGTCCGTAGTATAAACTCCAATTCCATGTCGTTTTTGGCTGCAGGGGCCCCTTGATATGTCAAGGCAGGCTCATTTTAGCTTAGTTCAGGCATAGAATATTAAGTTGATGCATTATCTACACCGCTAGCTCAAGGGCTGCAGTCCGTGCGCAGTGAATGACTAATATACCCTTGAGTCTTATTGTTGCTGTGGTTATTGTCTCAGTATGGATAGCCAGATATCATGTAATTGACATAGTGAAAGCGGTCAATTTGTTTTCTGAGCGCGCAATTCACGGAAAAAGCTAAATTTTATGATGCATGCCCTTTTCAAACCAGCAAACTAACGGACAAATACTCCAAACTCGAAATTTGCATTTATGCATTTTCTTTTTTGAAACAGTAGAAATAACGATCATTACCAAGATTATCAAGACATCTTCCGAAAAGGAATCATATATGATCAGGTGTGTGACCGTTTGTCAAAGTCTAATTTAATTACATAAACCAATTGATTCCTAATTGATAATGATCAATAGAATTTAATATGAGTTTAACTATCTTTTGTACAATTAACAAGCTCAATGGTTTGACAACCATCCTCATGATAAAGCGTATACAATCTTTCTCCTTCCCAAGCTGCTCTGAGGAGCTCAATTGGTACATGAGGCATGGTTGGAAGATGCGCCACCCCGAAGCTGAATATAAAATCTAAATTGCTATCCCGAGTACGTACTTGTAGCAATAAAAATCTGTGAATTTCAGCCACCCACCGTTTGAAGGCGCGCATGCTTCCCCAAACACACATACGCTTAACATAGAGCTAGGCAACAAGATACATGTCTTTTTTTTTTTTTTTTACATGAGATGTTAATGAATACGGTCACTGTGATGTGATTGTTGGTAAGTTATGCATGTCATATTGTTTGTGCCACAAAAAGGTTGTTTGGACAATTCAAAGGAGGAAATTGGCTAATTCGACAAAAGCCTTCCTGTCTTGCGCTTTTTTTTCCTTGTTTTACAAACTTTGTTTCAAACAAAAGATTTGGATTTCTCAGAATCTATGGACAAAACCTTTCCAATCTTCTTATTGTCATCTACTGTACAGATTCAGTATTGGTGATTCTTTTCACCGGTGTAAGCCATTGGGGTATCATCGCAACGTAACAAGGTTGAGCCTCGATGATCACCATAGGCAGGTGGGGCTTGTTGACGAGTCATTCTGCCGTGGATATCATCCACTACAATAATGGTGGGAGCGTGGGGTTGTTGTCTCATGGGTTTGAAGGATGGAGGACGGATGGAGCTAGGACGAGTAATGGGACTTTGGGTCGAAAACGGTCGAGATACGTCGTGTTGGATTGCTTCATTCTCTTTGTTAAACAATTTCTGTAGCAATGATTGGCGCTTGTTATTTTGTTGTCCGTACAGCTGCTTGAGTAACGACGGCTTCATGGCCTCAAGTTGTGAAGCAGTGATATACTGTACTTGTGATTGTTGTTGTTGCTGCTGCTGCTGTTGCATTTGTTGTTGCTGTTCTTGTATGGCTCGCTTCATTTCGCGTTTGGTTGGGCTTGTTGCTTTGTGGAAGATGTATACCACGGCCAACAAAATAATAAAGAAGACGATAACAATCATCACAACGAAGAGGACCTCTTCCGACGTAGGAGTAGCCATGGTATCAAAATAAAAGGAATGGGATGAGCAGAAAGGAACGGTAAGCCCTTTGTTTCGGTGATAAAAAAAAGACGAAAAGAGGAGAAAGGAGAAAGGAACTTGTTAGACATGGAAGGAGGGAGAGGGGGACTTTTTAGTTGGTGTTACAAGTCGATCCAAATGTAGCGATGCAACATGTGCCACTAATGAAAGATTTGTTTAAATAGCTATAATTCGCTATGAGGAATAGGATCTAGCTCTAGATATTCAGCTACAAAGCTCCGGAAAAGCACAGCAAAATTAAGGACCACCGCATGATCAAGGCATTCTGCATTATCCTAAAACAAACAACATAATCAATTTCACACTGTTACCATACCCGTCTCTGCTTACCAAAGGATTATGCCATACTGCAGGGAAAGGGTAGGGAATGATATGTAAAACGTTGACTCCGCGTAATAGAAAGGGTACATGATCATCTCCAAGTAAATGACCCTGAAAAGTCATGGTGGACTCTGGATTGAACATTGGACTTAGTTGCTCTCCAGTTTTGTCGGCTTTGGTTTTCATAATCGAAAGTTGGATCAGTCTTTTCTCCAGTTCAAGTAACTTGTAAAATAACCAGCTGGACGAACGATAATAGTTATTGATACTAGGATTGGGTGTACCTAAGAGATCCAGCAATACTAAGATCTCTATTCTGTCTAGTTTCGTACGTTTACTCGTATGGACACTTTGTGCCAAGAATGAACTTTCCCACTCGGATGCTAGATGGCTAAATGAAGGTTTCAATCTAGGTACACACCTCACATGTCTTGTTTTTTTTCCCTCTGTATTTACCGAGCACCATAGATGGAATCCGTCGCCGTCCATGATTGAAACGCCTCCTCGCCATCAAAGAAAATCATTTGTAATGTTTTGTCCCTACGCGTTAACAGAGGGTTCAAGGTATCAGCTATATCCATTAAGATAGCGCAAGGAGCGGAGGAATCGGTGGCTCCTATGAAGTCGAAGTCGGCGAAATATTTGGAATCGAAATGGGCAGCCAACGTTAAATGCGATGGCGCGTCTGGATTTTTGGTTACGATGATATTGCTGAAAGTTTTTGGTCCAAACGGTGTCTCATCCGTGAACGTATCAAGTTCAACATGCCAATCTAACCGTTTAAAGTGATTGACGATGAAATCGCGTACGCGCGCGTTCTCAGCGGTGCCTGCCACACGAGGAACCAACAGTGGAGCAAGAAAATCGCCGTGTATGGTTAAGCGTTCAGGTACTGAGAAGCTGCTAATACGTTTCAGAGAATCATTCGAAAGGTTTTTGTAGCTGTGGCAATAACCAAGTAAAGTTAACACAAAGAACCACAAGGGCCAAACCATCGGCTTGTGTTTATTGTTAGGCAACAGTGGGGACAAAAAAAAGGTCCACAAACATAGCAGCGGTCCTTTCTTCAATTGGTCAAGGTAAAACACTTAACCGTTTGCTCCAAATCCTTTCCTTTTCAGCCTAAGTTATTTCAATATAACCAAAAGGCTGAACATAATAAATAATGAGAAGAATATCTCTACCTCTTTCTGTATCATTCCATAGCCCAAATATATGATATGTATATCCATATGAATCTTTGCCTTCTTCATTATATCAAAGAAGGTTTTTGCGCTAGACTACGGGAACCATGGTGGCCATAAGAGGAAATGGAAAGCAACGGTAAAAATGGAAGAAAGCAGGATGTCACCTGTTCATGCGAGACCAAGCCAAATCGCAATATCGCCAACCGACTACATACAGATCTAATGATTACCTTTTTACCTGCTGTCTGTGTCAGAAAATATTCTTCCGCTGTCACTTTTTGTTGCATACGCTTTCTTTTTTTCTAAGGTTCGGGCGTATTCGTGGGAATGGGACGAGTAGGAAACTTTCTTCTTCCTCTTAGTTACCGAGACACTTCAAGGAACGGGTACATATTAAAATCGCCCGCCATCGCTCTTTCTACTTCCCACTTTTTTCCGTGATCGATCAGCGGTCTTACCAAGATGGCATGATTAGGCGCCATATCGGAGTTAATACTGACGATGATCGGACCACCCTGGGACAGTGTCTTAGTTTCAGCGAGGACGAAATCTGATACAAAAGATATACGAGATACGTGCGAAAAAAAAAAATCGTATATATATATACCTGGGTAAACCTCCTGTTGGTGGTGTATTCATCAACTTACAACTGTTCTCTCTCTCTATTTCTCTATTACTAAATCATGTCTGACGATACGTTCTACGGCTGGGTTTGCCCTTCCAAGAGTAAATTATTTAATATCAAACCCTGATTTATGCAGTGAAGGCTAATCATATGCTACTTATGCTTAGGTGCTCCTCTTGAAAAACAGGAATTGAAGCTATGCAGTTTCAATGACTGGTCCGTCGATATGGATATCATCTGCTGCGGTATTTGCGGCACGGATATCCACACCATTGACTCCGGTTGGGGGCCTACTGACTATCCAGCTGTCTGTGGTCACGAAATCATTGGACGCGTCACTCGCGTCGGTAGCAATGTTAAGCATCTCAAGGTTGGAGATCGCGCTGGTGTTGGCTGTCAATGCGCTTCCTGCCACGAATGTTCTTATTGTAAAGAAGACATGGAAAATTTGTGCGCTAAACATGCTGTTTGGTCCTTCAATGACAAGCTCGACAACGGTGAAAAGACCTATGGTGGTTTTGCCGAAAAATGGAGAGGTGATGGCCGTTTTGCTGTCAAGATCCCTGATACTCTCGAATCAACTGTCGCTGCCTCTTTCATGTGTGGAGGTGTGACGACATTCGCTCCGTTGAAGCGCTATAATGTCGGTCCAGGTTCGAAGGTCGCCATTTTAGGTCTTGGTGGTCTTGGTCACTATGGTGCACAGTGGGCCAAAGCAATGGGTGCTGAGGTGGTCGGTTTTGACGTGATCCCAGACAAGGTTGATGACGCCAAGGCTCTGGGTTGCGACGAATATGTGCTGATCCAGAAAGAAGAGCAAGTTGAACCTCACTATAATACGTTCACCCATATCCTGGCCACAAAGATTATTAACAAATGCTGGGACCAATACTTCAAGTTGCTGGCAAACAATGGCGTTTTCATTCAGTGTGATATTCCTGAAGTACCACACTCTGGTATCAGCGGCCTTACCATGGCAGCAAAGCAGATAACAATTGCTGGAACATTCATCGGTTCTCCCAAGGATATCAGAGACTGCTTGGAGCTCGCTGCTGAAAAGAACGTCCGCAGCTGGGTCGATACTTTCCCCATGGACAAGATCAACGAAGCTATCCAGTTCGTTCGCGATGCCAAGCCCAGATATCGTGCTGTTGTTGTGAACTAAGTAGCAATAGTTCTTCTATCCCCCTCTTCTTATTTCTTTCCTATTGGTGTAAATGTTTGTCTTTTGCTGCTTGTGTGTGAATATGAATAAACTATATAATGTTTGTACTTTAAACTTAACGCTATGTACTGTCTAAGTGAATGCACCAATATACCTGGTACCAGACCCCAACATTTCCCACGGAGCACCTTGAGCTTATCGATCTATCCCAAATAGAGTGCCTTTAGTAAAACCTTGTTGTTTTCCTGAGAATCTTTATAATGTAGGTTAAACCCCAGACAAGAATACACTGTGGAACTATTAATGCTCTTTGCTATGTTAAAAAAGTTTATAACTAACTATTAAAATGCTCCCTTTTTAAGGACCACATCCGCAACTCTACTGAGACATCACTATCTTCTTGACCTAAACCAAAAGTTGGCACTTGTTCTATACTCTGGTTAATGCAAATAGAAATGACCGTTAAACTTAGTTCTCGTTCACTCGTACAATATAGGCAATTTCGATACTAAAGAGACGTATTATATAGCAAATACCTATGTGCATCTATCAGATTGTTTTGTGCGTATTTAGGGCTTGCGTAGACGGTTTTCAGAGCAGATTGTTACGCCTGTGCGAGCTTAATGCATTTTCAAATTCCAATCTAACCCACGAGAACAAGATTGGGCCAATACAACGTGTAATTGTGTACGTAGATAAGTAATTACCCTTTCGCCTTTGCAAATACGTGTCATATTTCCTTTTTACCTGATGACTTATATTAAGTCCATATATATCGCGCTCTGCATATTTAAAACTTCCTCCCTCCAGTCAAAGGAATAAGCTGTTCTTCCCATGGCACCTCTTAAAATCGTCGGTGGATCCTTTGGCCGTACTGGCACTCACAGTCTAAGAATGCTTTAAACATCCTGGGGTAAACTACTACATTGCCATTTTCATGGCTTAACTTGCTGTTCTAAATCACAGGGATAATACCTTGCATATGACTAGACTCATGGCTCTCCCAGACAATGAACCTGAAGCATGGATTGAGGCGTATCAAGATCCAGAGAAGAAACTGGATTGGGATAGATTATACGCAGGCTATGATGCTACTCTTGATTGACCAACACGTTCTATTCTGCCTCAACTCCTGCAGCAATATCCCGACGCTAAAGTCGTCCTTACCACTCGTGATCCGGAACAATGGTACTACTCTATAAATAATGCCATTATTAAGTATCTCGAAAATCCTCCGCCGGATCAAAACCACCCATACTGGAACCGGATTCTTAAACTCGCCAACATTGTTGTCATGGAAGGGGACCTGAAAGTGAAAGAGGGAGCTCCGCATGATATCATAGAGCGATTTCGGGAACACGAAAAACACGTTAAGGACATGGTACCGCCTGGAAAGCTACTAGTATATCATGTTAGTGAAGGGTGGGAGTCTTTGTGCAAGTTTCTTGGTGTAGCTGTCCAGTCCACCCCTTTCCCACATCTCAACACAACCGAAGACTTCTTCCCTTTAATGCAATCTTTGTGTGATGCTTTACCGCGTATTGAACCAGCTAAGTAATTGCAAGTTCTCTGTGCAAAAAAAGTAAAAAAAAAAAACTTATCTAGGAACTACATGTCTTTTTTTCTCCAGGCGCTGACGTTCAAGTAGACATAGGGTTATAAATCAACTAATCTTTATCCTAATAGCTCGTTCCAAAATGGCACTTCTAAACTACGCTTTCACTTTAACTCGTAATTTTTCAGTTAAAAATGACGACCACGTCATTAAGAAGTTAAGGGATCGATTTACATAAGCATAGTTAAACAGATATCTTCGTGCAAAGGACTGCGAATTCGGATATCTTGTTCCGCAAAATGATGGGCGTCAAAAGTAAGGATTTCAGTAGAAGGGTCAATTATTGATCATGTCAGTAAATGAGAATAGCGTTCTTCTTCTGTTTTGCGTAATTGGCAGCTATAAGCAAGCCATGAACGTCCATTAGTATTTGAAACTAACCCTCAATATGAATTGTTTCTATAACCAATCCATTCAGTTTACCAATTTTTATACAGTACGATAATAATAGGAGAAACCCTCCACATGTAAAGCTAAATAGGTACCTTTACTCACTGCCATAAACTTATCAAATAGCTCTAAATAGCCCAATTTAGGCATGAATGGGGTGCAAATATCCAGCTCGGGCTTCTTTCAAAATGACGTAGCGACAGTCACTAAACTTTGACATTTTTTTGGGCAAGTTATCGTCGCACGCGCCTGGCGCGCTGTTCGTAATAAGAAGTTGTCCCAAATTTTTACTTTCGCGCGGGAAGCGTACGTGGTACTAGCTGTTGGATCAAGTATCGCTGCGCTGAATCAATACAGCCTTAATGTCGCATATATATAGCATGGCAACATGGTCTGACGAGTCCCGTGCTTTGCATGACGCGATATGCCAGGCACGGATGTCCAGCTCAGCACTTACAGCAGACACACTACAGCAACAGTTACAATTAAACAAACAAAAAATTCTGAATCTGATCGATGATCCACCAAGGAATGCGCAGCACCGAGAATCGCTTCGAGCAGGTAATATCCCGGTACAGTCAGTCGAGGTAACTTACCTAAACCGTAGGAAAGGCATACATCAATCGCACTACTCGAAAGGTCAACGACGCATTTGTAAAAGAAGTCTTGTTTCTTTCCGATCAGCTAGATATTGACGAGCATGTCTCTGCGACCCTGTTGCTTCAAGGAATGGAGGAATCATCACGCATCAACAGCAACCCTGTTGACACGGCCGTTCTGATCTATCATAAAGAAAGAGGATATTTACTTGCTTGCATCGATACGATCTTGAAGACGGCAAAAGATGCATCAGTGAGCGAGAATGTTCGCAGTGTTTGTCGTCAATTTATGGAAGATATTATGCAGGAGCGAGTATATTTGGGCAATGAAATCAATCGAGGGACCCAATCGTTTCCATCCAAAATCTTGCAATCTATTAAAAGACTCGCAACGATCATTGAGAATATAGCAAGCACAGGATTTGTGAATAAGGTACAGGACCAGAGAAACTTGTCAGCTTCGGAAAAGGGAAAGCTCGGTGAAGATATCACAGCAATGCGCATTAAACTGTTGAAGGACGAAAGGATATCACTTGCACAAATTCTTTATCATCTGGCGTCGCTTTTTTGGATTGAAGCTGATGATCTGATTGCGATGACCGAAAATTTGGAGACGCTCGATCTGACCGACGCTGCGACATCATATCTACTTCTTTCTGTGGTTGGTTCGATATCACCTGCTAATCATGGTGAGGATGTTGCCGGTAGAGGGTTGTCATCAAACGAGACATTTATCAAGGCATATCACGAAAGGATTACTCAGAAGCTATGGAAAGTACCGGCAGTCAAAGCTGTGGTTGTTTTACAATGGACTTTGTTTCTTGTGCATACGACTCATCTTAATCATTCGCTTGCGGAAGCATTGCCGCTCAGAGAAGAGGATGTTGAAAAACTGATACTAGGCGCGATCTCGGCTGACGCTTTTTCTTTCATGGATCAATATTTGCTATATTTCCAGCAAGAAAACGCCAATATCGATTCTGGCCGCGGCTTGTTAAAATCTTCTGAGCTTGAGGAAAGCCGATTGGTCACAGACGATATAAAGATAGATCCGAGCGACTATAAAAAGTTCAACGCTGATATTCGGGAAGAGTTTCAAACCTTCGTCATATACGAACTCGAGCAAATCGCAATTGGATTTATCGAAAACATGTCGAGCGTACTAAGAACGCTCAAATATCGCGAAGAAGATACGAACATTCCGGTCCAAACACCATCATCCACAAAAAACGCTATTGTCAGTTCCTCCGAGTCCCCTGACCGTTGCCGGGATTTAGAAGCATTCCTATTACTTTTAGCAAGTATATTCCGTGACAGAATTAACGCAGGCGCCAAATTCTGGACAAGAGAAGACAGCGGCTTATTTACATTTGTCAAGTGGATCACGGATATCAAAGTAGCAGGGACAGTGGTCGCATGTTACAGTTTCCTTGGGTCAATAGCAACAGGCAACATCTGTGCACAGCACGCCTTTAATTTTCTGGAGCATGGCACCAACCGAACCGATCTGTCCGCCAGTAGCCTGATTTCCTGGGGTAAGCCCATGGCAGCATTGCAGTTCTATATCCCCATTTTGCGCGAGAAGGATTCAAAGGCTGTGATTCCAGAGGTTGAAGAAGAGCTTCTTCGTACGTTTTTCTACCTGATGAAACACGTTGTGCAATACTCTCTTGAAGCAAGAACAGCTTTATGGAGTGATATGGTATTACGAGTGCGAGACGGCGTTGCTGAGGCCCTGATTTCGCGCACATCTATCAGCTTCAGGGCTACGATGTATGATGTGCTAGCTGCGTTTTGCTCTCCTTGGGGAGGTGGAGTACAGGATGTCGGCAGGAAGATATCCCTTGAAACATGGGACTTTTTGGAGAACAGTAACTTTTTCATCCCCAAAAAGGAAGAGAATCAAACTGCTGAAGGTGAGCAAAAAGATGCTGCCGCCAGATATCTATCGCGACGTCCGGTTGGATTTTTGCAAGACCTCGAAATGGAAAGAGCAAGCAAAGTTTATACGGTTACCTTGTCCGTCATTAGCCTGCTTGGCTCGATGATCCATGTGCCAAGCAAACGAGACGAGTTAATATCAGGATTTAGACCTGCTGGACCTAGCGTCCGCCCAATGCTAGGAAGAGAAACAAGGACCCCAGGTGTTGCACCATACATATCCTTGATAATCGACAACGTTTTCCTTGTGCTAGACACCCAACGATATCTGTACGCAGGAAGCAAGTGGCAGTTGGCGGATGCCTGCCTCAAGGTCATAGAAAATAGCGTGCGATCATTCGATCTATCGCATCTGCAGGATATGATAACCTACAGTAAGAAACACGCTGTTTCAAGTTATAGCAATGCAATGAAAGGTGTCAGTGAGGCAAGCTCAGAAACCGCAGCACCCGGCCTGCTAGAGGAAGCATTACTTGTGTATATTATGCACCCAGGGTTTGAAGTTATCAAACGTATCCTCTCAGGTACACGCCTCGTCGCAGAGCTGTGCAGGATAGTTGAAGGAGGATTAAATGAAACCGGGAATAAGAGGATACCGTATTATACCCAGTGTGTTACCCGCTGTTTACGTATTTTACACCGGACGTTCGAGCTGCAAGATGCTTTCTGCAACGTCCTAGCGTCGATAATCAAAGAGCGAACGACCAAAAATGCCTCTACCGAAATCGAGCTTGGAAATTTTGTTTTCCCTCCCTTACCTCCATTGACACCACTCAGCCAAATCTTGCTATATCGTACGAATACTATTGTGCAAATTGCCCTGCTCGTAAATTGCGAAGACCAAGAAGAGATTTGTTTCTTGAGCGCAAAGATACTACATGCACTCTCCACGGAACCAAAGCCGGACAAAGTTGCTTCAGCTGCTGGATACACTGTCGCGGGCGGATTTGGGGAAAAGGTCGCTGCTGTGTTGGCGGCTTGCAAGGACGCTTTACCAATCATATACAATTTTAGCGAACGTTTGGAGATTGATCATCCGGAAACGACCAACTACGATGATTACGAATATGATATCAACAATATCCCTTTTTGGCGTGCAGAAAAGACCCTGAATGATACTTACAGTGTGAACACTGATTTCATGTCGGAGATGACAAGTTCAGTCCGCCTAGCTATTCTGAATATGTTACTAGATGATGTTATCTCGCATAAAGGTTCGCCTTCGCTGACCGAATTTCTTCTTGGCTACAAGGATTTACGATCTGGGACACTAAGTGGAATCCGCGATCTTCATAGTGCAGCAGCAACGCTAACCTGTCTTCGTTCTATCCTGGATATGCTACGCCAAGGGGTGGGGAACGATGATAACAGGATGGATGAGGATAACAGACCAGCTCCCTTGATTGTAACGCACCCCATTCTTGGAGAGAAATGCTATCAACTAATATATCGACTTTGTGCAAATGAAGAACTGTCAAATGTTACTATGCGGTATTTACGATCTACGGAGAACTTCTTCTATAATCAGTTCAAGGCAATGTCTCCTCGCTTAGAACAATATGCTGGATACGATACGTCCGTACTTCGCGGTATCATGATATGTGCGGATGCAACTCGTGTGAAGACTGATTTCTACTCGTTATTATCACAATTGCATCAACGCGCATGGCTGCTTGAATCGGTTGCATTGGAGTTGCACACCACAGCGAGTATGGGGCACAATTCTGATTTGATTCGCTTGCTCGGGTTACTGTATGGATATGAAGAGACTAGAAAAGACGAAACAGTTGATTTTATGGACACAGAGCATGAAGACATCAATATCTTTTCTTTGACCTCATCCAATTTTGAGCAATCACTGGTTAAAATCCTTGAGATTCTCAGTTCTCTGGAATTCAAGTGGGTGGATGAACTGGAAGAAGACTTAGCCGACGTCGATTCATTGTATTTCACCAACTTTGATGCAAGTGGATTTGAGATAGAGAACGAACGAGGATGTCTGGTCTATGACATCCGCTCGATTTACAAACTCTTCCGTGAAGAACAGCGACAAAGAGAAGTGAACAAGACCATTGTTACAGACGATGATTGGCTGGCATTTGAAGACGAGATGGGAAGAATTCTTCAAAAACTGATGGCAGAAAATCATGCTAGAGAAATTACTCACGGGAAATTCCATTGTTTGCGAGCCTGGAAGCAGGTTGTCCAAGTAACGCTTTCTCAATGCTTTGATCTCTTCCCGTTCGTCACACGTGAGCGGATCATTTACGGTCTTCTCTCTATGCTATTACCGAAGCTACGAAAGACCGAATGCGTCGATAATCACATCCTTGAAGGGATTAGTGAGGTTATCCTCAGGTTACTTACACGGTTACAAGAGGACAAACTGCGTCAAGGCATTTTACGAATTACACCGGTTTCAGAGACTCAACTTACCACCTCAAGGCTGCCTAAGGAAAAGCTACAACTCATTTGCCGTGGTCTCCTTGACGGAATCCAAGAAGATGGGATGACAGCCGCAGTAAGGGGAGACATGTACACTGCTTTGGTCACTTTTCTGCAATATATCGGTGGAGAACAATCCGATATCCAAAACGGTCTTAAGGACGATATCATCGATCTTATTGTGTCAGATGAAAAGATCTTAGAGATGTTATGTAACGATGCTAGTGATGGACAAGGCCTTTGGAAATCCACAGCTTATATCGCGCTTGATTCATTGTATAGATCGGCAAATGCACAGAGTGGCTCAAAGCTCCTTTCCTTCCTCACAAAGAAGAATTTCCTTCGATACAGTGTTGATATGATCCGACGTGAAGACAGCGCTTTTCTTAACATACTAGAGCAAGAAAGTGGTAGGTTATCTAAAGCTGGTACGAAGAAACAATAGCATGACGCTGCGATTTGTAGTCTCTCTCCATCCTCTTTATATCTACGAAGCCAAGATGTCACTTTTCTTACGAATTGCACTACAAAAAGAAGGCGCGCGACTTCTATTGGAAAACCGTATCCTTGACGTGCTTAGCCACTGTCAATTTATGAGTGCACGCCCCGAGACAGAAACACTAAGCCTAGGTTTGCATAAAATGAGACAATTTCGTATTTACGAGCCCGCGATAGGTACCAACCCCAGCCAACTTTATGAGCAAATGTTGTCACCCGCGTTAAAACTGATCGTTGCACTGCTTTGCAGCGTTGGGCGCGTAGACACCATCATGCTGGAAAAGGTAGGAATTATCTGCTATGCAACTTGCTGTGGCACTAATTAACGACACACAAAACAGTTAGAGTCATGGACCAAAAAACAGCAACAAGCATTAATATATATCCTCCGAGACGAGCAGCAGCCAATGACTTTATCATCACTTACGCAGCTTAAACTTGCCACATCGATCCTTTATCATATGAGCTGTCGACCTGGATTTTTTGAGAACCTGGTACGGATGACTATATTTCTATGTGGAGGACTTCTTTCTAATAACTTACTTAGGTGAGTCGCAGTCTGAACCATCTACATACAGCGATGCTTCAATTGAGCACAAAATACCTTGCCCTTGAAAACGTAATATCTGACAACGTGGTGCCAACGACGGATGATGAAAAAATATTATCACGAGAATGTATATCTGGTATGCTCAACATCAATAGGACGTTTATCATATTAACAAGCTGACGTAGCTGGAGGAAGACTCTCCACGGCATTGGCAGTTAAAGCGGACGATCTCATAGTATCTATACAAAAGAACGTAATTGCGTATGCACGAAATGCAACCTTCATGCGTGAAAGTTCTGATGTTGTTAGTTTACCTGTTGTTTTTGCTCCTTTCTAACTTTGACAAAGATATCCAAGTTTCATAGACCTCTACCTCCTGTTAAATGAAAATAAACCGCTTTTACTTGGCATGCAGACAAATAGCATGAAAACGCATCATTCTTTGCTAAAGCTTGGCTTTGAAGAGGATAGCAAAGCGAGAAACGACAAAAAACATAGCTTAATAGCAGCAACCAACAACCAATCTGCACTAGCAAGTGATCAATAAAAATGGTACACTTTGCATTCAACTTTTTCGATCCACCATGTCAAGTGGGAATAGTATCCGGAGACATCTCATATGGAACTGTTGTCGTCCCTAAAGTCATACCGTAATAGATAAGAATCCACATCGATTCTTCTAAGTAGCGGCCACTTCCGACTTAACTTCTGAAAGTCAGATAGGATCTTTACCATGACGGCGCTTATTCAGGGAAAGACGATTTCATTCATACCGAGCTTAGATCGAAACCCTTACGATATGTATCGATCTATGTCATGGTAAAATGCACGAGCAAAATCAGCTTTAGCTTGACAAACTTTTTCGTCAACATATGATATAGTTTCTATTGAAGGAGCCCGATGCATTATCCCCTCTAGATTTGCTAGACATCCTATCCCATGGAAAGACAAAATTTTCATCGCTACGCAGCTATATACGTTGGTCAACTCCGCATCGTGATGTCGAATGATCGCCAATTTGTTACTCGCATCGTTCGAACGGCAGCTGAGCACTCATACGGTGTGATGTTGTTGAACTGGTTCGTTCCCTTTCTCGCGAGTCCTTGTATACAACCTGTTCGTAAATATAACAACGTCGGTATATTCTATGTAATATCAAGCAGTGCTCATGTTATCATACAAGGATTGCGAGCTTGATGATTAGTAACAAAAGCATTGATAATGATTTATTCAGGTCAGCGAGTTGTGAAGCTATTCAAAATGCAACGTAGATTGTTTAGGCGGAAGCAGACTTCTGCATGGATGAAGTGCGACGCCTCTCAATCTTAGCCTGCTTGGACTCCTTGACGCGCTTGGCAAGCAATTGCTTGTATTCAGCTTCAGCGTCACGGGAAGCCTGGATTCTTCTGCGCTTGATGGCGTTTCTGTGGCGTCTGCGCTGAAGAGTAAGGGGAGTCACAAGACGCTGGATCTTAGGAGCCTTGGTGAAAGCCTTCTTCTCGGCGTTCTTGGGCTGGATCTCACGGCGGATGACATACTTGCGGACATCATCTTCCTTGGTCAAGTTCTACAATGAAAGAACATCATAGCATCAGAACAACCGTTACAGCCGGATCTTCTTTCTCTTTTCTTTCGGTTTTCCCCCTTTTTATGGTACAAAACTTACGAAGAACTTGCGGATCTTGCTGGCACGCTTGGGACCGAGACGCTTGGGGACGGTGGTGTCAGTCAATCCGGGAATGTCTTGCTCACCCTGCTTGACAATGACGAGCGAGAGAACGGAAAGGTCGGAAGAAACAATGCAACCACGGACAGATTTTCTCTTGCGCTCACCAGTGCGACGGGGGCGGTAGCAAGAGTGACCCTTGCTCAACAAGAGGCGAACACGGTGGGGCAAAAGGACACCCTGCTTCATGGGGAAACCCTGCTTGTCGTTACCACCGGAGATACGGAAGACATAGCCCTTGAACTCATCGCCAAGGGAGTCGCCAGAGACTTCTTGGCTCATACGCTTGTCATAGAAAGCGCGGCTAAATAAGTTAAAGATCAATGAGAAAGAAAGATAAGAAAGGAGAAAACGAATGAAAGGCAGAAAGGTTTGTTGGGGGCAGAAATCGTCGAATGAAACTCACAGGCGGCGTTCGTCGTCAACTTCAATCAACTTCTGGCAACCAGTAGCTGGATTCGCAATGTTCAGCTAGAAAAATTTCAATGAGTGTTAAATCGATCAATGACTAGAAACAAAGAAAATTTCGAGAATCGTGGAGGAAGAGGTGGCGTATATTGAGTAGGAACGGGATTATGTCGGATGCCTTCATGGTATCATTTTCTTTTCAAGGTCGTTTGCTCATCGGTCGTCCATTTTACGTCGTCGTTTTTTCGGGTTGCTGTCGTCAATATCGTCTCATCCATCCATCCATCCATTCGTTCTCGTCGAAATATATTCATAAATGATACGAATACGCTACCTTCATGTCGACACGCTGTGAGAAAGAAGGAAAGCACAATGATCCAAGCGGGAACTACCAAATCATCCCGGCTCGATCGGAACTTCAAACGGCACGTCCGGCCCAACGTTCGAGTAAGCTATTTCGCGCATGTAGGATGAAGGAATTGACAGCTATCATTAAACATTGCTTTCCTTTGCTTCTAGTAGATTTATATGCGTGCAATGAATAAAAGCTTTCTCACCCTAGCATCCAATTTCTGTTTCCGTATTTGATATACGTACTCACTGCAGACCCTTAATTTAAAGTTAAATGCAGTTTTATTAATGCTTCTTTTATTTTCGCACTGTTCACATCGCCTAAAAAGGAGCCACTTTACACAGCAAACCTTTTTTTCCCTATGATGCTAGGTTCTTCACTTTTTATCTGGTTACAACTAAGTAGCATGTTTGAACCTAATTCTTGAAGTTACCATGGGGCGTAAATTCAATGGTAATGTTGTTTGGCACAGACAAGAACTCTTTCAATTGTTGCCTGGAATAGATATATCAGTATCAACCATATTGTACTATCAGTTCACTAAAACAATTACCCAATACGCTCAATAGCTTCCTTGTTTTGTGCATTCCGGATCCACAATGCCACTCTGAAGAACACCTTTCTCACGGACACTACAGCACCACACATTTCATTTTCGTATGCAAATTGTTCTCCAATCATTGCCAAAAGCTTCGGTTCATGTTAGAAAAACAGGCCATTCTCTTTTCCATTGAGACCAACTTACAAGGTACAACCAGTAATCATTGATAGCCTCACCAGTTCTGTTTCTTGGGAACTGGATGCTAAATTTGCCACCTTCGGCATTGGCTGGATCTTCCCACTCAGGTCTCACTCCCTTTTTGAATACATGGTAGTTTGAACTGGTATCCAGATGGTTGACCTTGACGATGTTGTTGTAAACACTGGTAGCAGTAGGCAAATGAGAATCATAACATAGGTGATTTGAGGTTGTATTTACCCCCAGAAATCTTCCACAGTGTCGACTGTAACGATCTCCTTGAGATTTTGAGACCAGGATTGGGAATTAGCCTTTTTTCCAGGGTTGTCGAACCATAAAGTCCACTGGTTATGAAGAGGATGTTTAACGTTGTAGTTTATACGATCGTGAAACACGGTTATTTCTTCAGTCTGCTCTGCCACTGGAGTTGTTGCCGTTTTGCTTTCTTCCTGGGGTCGTTCAAGATCGGTCATGTCACAAGGAAAGTCTAAGAGGACGCGCGCTCCTTTTTAGAAAAAAAACTCACAGTAAGGCACAGCGCATATTTACTGTACAGTACAGTCACGGTATCAACAGCCGGAGTCACCGAATCTGTGACATAAGTCACAGCCCGCCTACATAATTTTTGGCTCTGTCACTGAGCAGCTTTTTGATACTTCTTTCAATTTTTGCATTGGCAGACGCTCAGATACGGCAGGAATATCACAATCTCAGTCACTCGCTAGCCGAAGCACTAATCTGCCTGTTTTTTTTTCCAAAGATGGATATCGAAAAATATATGCTAGCCTTACATTATATACACACTTCATCTATCGGTCCACCTTTAACTAAAAATAAAACAGGAAACAAAGAAACCACAAATGACAACAGAGAACTTCGCCTATTTATTGTAACGGTGCTGTCAATCTTTTTTTATTTTTACTAAAACATTTGTAGCTAAAACACAGAGGTACATAATAATGGAAGCAATAGACTATACATACAGGATATAAAAAAGAAAAAGCTCAGTCTACACATCAAAGATAAATTACACAAAGGATTGCAATGTCCCTACTTTTCTTTCTTTTTTGCAGAACCCTTTATTGGTTTGTTTCTTTATTCAATGAGTGTATACATTAAAGTGAATATAGATAAACCATAGAAGTTTCGTTTATGAGTGCTATTCGTAGTGCTAAGAAATCAAATATATACTTATTGTATAAACTACAGTATTATGCAGATTTACGATGACCCCTTTTTAACGTTAGCATAAGGAAAAACATCAATCACGCCATCGAATGTGATGATATTTCTTGTCAGTGATCATCTTCAGTTTTTGACATGCCGATTGCAGAATGATTTATTGTCTTGTACTGTACTATAGTGTCATACAATCTAAGGAGAAGCATTCGCAATGAAATGATTTGTTTAAATACGTCGTATTTCAGCAGTTGATTTTTATTCTTAACACTTCACTGTCTGCACACTTTTAGCTATTTCTTTACTTTTCCTTCTTATTGTACTATATTTTTTTGTTATATGGTAAAGTAAAAGATAGAAAACAAGCATTACACACTAACGTTAAACATATGGTAGCCGTCAGATTTGAACTTCGTAGGAAACCCAGGTCTTGATATGCGCGATGCCATCAACCGTGGCCCCACTGAAAACTATGAATAGCACATGAAACAGTGATTGCTGGCACTGGGGGGGCAACCGATATCAAAAGAGAACCGGAGCAAGGCGCTACAATGGCTGCAAGCAAAGGGTATACGAACCGTGTCCAAGGTTTTCAACACCTCTCCATCAGAGGCTGCATTGTCTGTAGCTGTAGTCCGCTGCTTAGATGATAAGCAGCATGCTGTATCCCTACGATTATCTGATAACCAAACCATTCCCGCAAATGGCCTTCTACGCTTGATTGCTATTGCCAAGATGTATAATATTACGGTATTCCTATTCCCCATGGAAAGCAAACCTAAAGTGATTGGAACAATCAGTCTGTCTATAACATGTCGCTTCTTCATAAAATTGACTCTCATACGGGAACCGATCGTTGGATTCCTTTATATATCGCAAGGTTGAGCTCTTCGAAGTTACCGGGACCTGAAGGTACAATCAAAAAACCACCTTTTATATCACTTGCTATGACCAAGAAAAATGTGGTGGGAGATCGAAGGAAGAAAAAACAGCACGCACCACTTGGTGTGAAAGAAGAAATGATTAAGGATGAATTACGAAAAAAATGTAAGCATTATCATTATTTTTACTTGAACATCATCTAAACACATAATATAACGGCAACAAGAGTATACATATGAAACTCTCCAGAATTACAAGAAACAAAAACCCAACTCGAGTTGCTTTACAAAAATTCAAGAGAAATTCCTCAACCGAAACAAGACGCCTAAAGGTTTGATAACTAGCAGTGTAAGCTTGGATCATCTTTTTAAGACCTTGAAAGAGAAATATGGTACAGAGGCCTCTTCATCCGCTCTTGAAAGCCATTTCAAAGGCCAGAATAAACCTATATTGCTCTGAAAGGATTTGGCAAAAAACTTTAAGCCCAACCAGTTGAAAAATATCAATGATCACATAATGCAAGCTGCCTTCAAGGATACCAAGAGAAAAACAAGTGATATATACGGTGATAATAGTGAGAATGACAATAGAAGTGATGATGAGTCAAATGAGGATGAGGAGTAAAGCGATGACGAAGACGATAACTAGCGAGGATACATTCTTGTGGCTATCACAAGTTTATGAAAACTTGTTCGCCCAGATATCGACGTTGATACTGTGAAATTGCGCTTGCTGACGACGCAGAAACCAAATCGCCAGTATGAGCAATATGGAAACTGTTTTGTTTCATTTTACAGAATGCTTTTTTACTTCATTTCCAAAGCGATAAATTAAATGTGCTCATCGTTAGGTATTTCGTGGCGATGTGTACAAATTCATTGGATAGGACAATTACAACACTAAGGTCAAACTAGCGGACGTTTTCATCTGCTGATTATGACTTTGGTAATTATAAAGCTAAACACAGTATAATATCTCTGCTGTTATGTATGCGGATGCCGTTCACACGAGTATGATATTGACGATCAGTGACAACAAGTGGCTGTGGAAGTTGCCAACTTCCTGAAACCACATGTTACTACGCAGGAATGAACCTGATGAACCGCCAACAAAGCATACATTTACCTTATTGTCTATTGTCTAGTATCCAACGTATTTAGTATTACCTTGGGCATGGAAGATCGCGTCAACAAGCACAAAGCGATGATAGAAATAAGCAAAAAAGGGAGAGGCGAAGAGAAAAGCAGCAATTCAAAAAGTCGCACCCGAAAACGAAAGCGCAAAAAGCAAAAAGCGTAAATCAAGCAATGTCGTCCGAAAAATAAAAGATCACCGAAGGGTATATACCACAGGTAAGTACACTTTAATCTAAAGAGATTGATAACTATTTTAGATGCTGTATATCGTGAAGCCACTCTTTGAGAAGAATCCGATCCCCATTTACGGCGTTGTTCCCGGTATCTGGACCACTGGTGTATCAACAAGTACGACATCTGCATGGATGATACAACGGATACAGGACTTTACCAGCAACACAAGGATCGAGCTACAGCACGCTACGTACCATACCTGAACTCTTCAATCATCAACTGCCAATCGTCACTCGTGTCCTGTCAGACGTCATCTGCGCAAGGAAGGGGTCAAAGAAAGTTTGATGAAGAGAGAATCGGAGTCGAGAACTGGAGAATTGAACGTGAAAAGCGCACTTTGGAAGTGTTTACCCAAAAAGCAAACTTGTGGTATGCTGATGCCGAACGTGTCCGCTTTGTACCAGACATGATTTCTCAAAAATTTGCTTATTTTACCGTGCATTGGCAGTCTAACAATTCTCGCATTGGAGGACATGCTCGCAGGGGACACAAACGGTTATGTGAAGTACAACGACAAAAATTGGTGATAGTTATAGTGAACGAGTACAGTGCTAGCGAGACGTGCTACTAGTGTCTCAAGCCTCTATAGCTACAAAAGGACGGCAAGCTCAAGAACTACAATGAAGCTGTCTGCTGCCTGAACGACAACCGTGTCAGTCTGCGCTGTTAGCGGCTGTAGCACGATGAACCAAGATACCAATTGCATCGAAGAACATTGCACTCAAAGGCGTATTCATGGTTGTCTCGACCGCTGTAAGCCCAATCCCTGTTTTTCAGCTCTTAATACTCAAGCAAGTACAAGCTAAGGTAATTACCCGGTAAGTATAAACATGTATGAGTATGGAATCTCATCTAGGAAAACTATCCGATGCCACAACAAAGTTTCTGCAATCATACTCATATGACTTAACGCATCACAACGAAGTTGGTATAGCCACCCTTGGCACAAAAATTAGTAAAGATACCATGAAAATCCATATATAGCTGGTAAAATGCTAAATAAACACATAGCCTGTTTTAGAGTTCCTGAGTGCAAGGCTCTCTGAGAGTGGGAACTCGCGGAGTGATCAAAATGTCAAGTGGAAAAGTATTTTGGAAGGAAAACATCAGGATACTACGACATAGATAACTGGAGATTACGACCATGCCATGGTCGAATACTCATTTATTTCCTGTAGCCATGGAACTCCAAACGGGCCCATAGCTGTGCATGTTCTAGATCATGAGATTCGACCAGCAGTTGCGTATCTTTTGCGTTTCTTGGATACTGAGATGCTATTGCTCGTTCAAAGTAATACTGTGCAGCAACGTCATGAAGCACATTATCCGCACTATCCCCCCTGATAGGTGAGACTTAATTATATGTCAGTGTTCCTCAGTATCACTCTGAATAGGAAGGGCGATGGGCGTAAAGACTGTGCTATCATAGGATGATGCCTTGTAGATCATGTTGCGATATCAATACGATCCATATGCAAACGAGGTTCCTTTTTTCGATATCCACCGCGTAATTGTACCATTTATTTGTCTCGTTTTTCGATATGGATGATACCTCGATGAGTCAATTCCCGTTTGCATACTCAAGCTCACGATGTACGTTAAGACAATACACCGCTTTGGTCACCGCGTGGTTGCGCGTGTGAATCCAGTATAAGGGTGATTGGAATAGCATATCTTCACAAAATCCACCCAGTTGAGGGATGAAAAGTATCTGATTGTATTGTGGTGTCTGTGAACTTGGCGCTATTGATAGCAGTTTTATATATCTTTTGCTATAAATAATTTGCCAGTAATGTGTATATGTGCGTATATATAACATCGATATTGAGTTGTTAATTTCTCTCCTCTCAATCCACAGTATGGTTGTCTGCGTACCGTTGATGAGACATCGTGTAATGGATCGGATCTATTCGGCTCTTCAAATTGTTTGGCATTGGCAACTTTGTTTCATATTTTGAAAGGGTTTAATATCAAAGGAAGCTGAAAAAGCCAACCAGAATGCTGGACCTCTTCTGCCATCTATACGAATCTGTAAGTGGCCAATATAAATGGAAATAGAGGGCTAGACCGCATAAGTGATGATATAACCTGAGGAAAACTCTAAAATTGCTTTTCTATTATTGCTAGCATAATGGCATCTCACAAAATTACGAAGGTTGCTGGAGCAAAGCCGGTTGATGAGTTCGAGTTGAGTATCGCACAAGCGCTCGTGGAGTTGGAGAACAATGTTCCGGAATTAAAGAAGGAGCTCAAGCCTCTGACAATTTCCAGTGCCAAAGAGGTACATAGCTGGCAGTGGTGCGCATACGACATGCTCATGAGCAATGAACTAGGTTGATGTGGGTGGCGGCAGGAAATCCATTGTTATCTTTGTACCCGTTCCTCAACTGAAGGCTTTCCATAACATCCAACAGAGGTAGTAGCAGACGCAAATAAGTTGCACAAGTGTATTACCGCTTAGGGACTAAATGTCGCCTCAGACTTACACGTGAACTTGAGAAGAAATTCGCTGAGTGTCATGTTGTTTTCGTTGGCCAGCGCCGTATCCTTCCTAAACCGCGTCGTCGAGTCATGGCTAAGCAACCACGTCCCAGATCCCGCACACTGACTGCTGTGCACGATGCGATCCTAGAGGATCTTGTCTATCCCACCGAAATTGTCGGAAAGAGAACACGGGTGAAGGTCGATGGTTCGAAGACTATTAAAGTGTAGGCATTCAATTAGTTCACTCAGCACTTGTTTGTTTATTTACTGTTATATCATTGCAGATTCCTTGATGTTAAGGATGCAACGACGTTGGAGTACAAGCTTGATACTTTCTCCGCCGTGTACAAGAAGCTTACTGGCAAGGATGTGGTGTTTGAGTTCCCTCCCAGTAGTGACCTATTCTAAACTGAAATAAAAGATTTTTAAAGTTGCTAGCTAGTTTGCATGAACATTTTCTGTATGACATTCTGAAAGACTCCAATTATAATACAGTCGGTGTAACTTACTGCGCTCTTCTGAGAGGTTGGACAGAAAAAAGACAAAGTCAATAGTTCAAAAACAAGCGTGCAGACAGACTTGCTTGAACTCACGCGATGCAAATAGATAAGTCTAGAAATAAGATCACCTTAGGACATCTATCACGGAGTTTGCGCACTTGTACCTCTTATAACCTTCATGACAGAGCTGCTTAAAACTGAAGACTAGGACAAGGATATTTTGCTCTTGTGTCATGTAATTAAATATACACACTTTCATACCATGAAGGGTTAGGTGCATACCCAATAGCATATTTGCAAAGCGATCAAATGGGCGTTGAAGCATTCCGGTCAAGGAGCACTTAACACCGTTATTCATGTGATTGACGATGATATCTCTTTATATCGCCGTCACAGCGATTCGACACTCAACTGTACAGTTCGATGACTCCCGAGGTCGCTCGTAGCGTTATTTCTTACTAGACAATGTTACAAACTATTATGTTCAATACAGTAAGATGGTCCATCATCCCGCAAGTGAGAATGACATATAGGAATCGATGTGGCAACCGTATTATGATGCTATTATGTCTGACCATTTTGTAGCGCAAAGCAATTTGCATCGTTGTAGCCATCTAGTGAGTTACTCATTTTTATTCCAGAGAGGATAATCTTAAGGCAGTCAAATACTTCATATGTATGTAGTGCTGTCACTGCACGTAAGCAGATCCTTAATGCTCCAATGTTCCAATTCTGAATGATCGGCTGAGCGACGGATTTCGGCAGAACTACTTCATGTTCATTTCTGACAACAATCAAACATATGAGGTGGAACCACTTGAATGCATGCTTTTCCTATGGCTTGATAGATACACTAGCACCTATCTTACCGAAGTGCAGATAGTGTTAGACAGGATATATGGCTGTTCGAGCGTACTTCACCCAATTAAACCAACATATCATGAAACATAAATCCCCAACATTCGGTTCCTTCCTTGGCAACTTTAGCATGAAATCAAAGGGAAGTTAATTTACCGAAAGTTTTGTATTATGCGGTGTTTTAAGAGATTGTAGCTGTAATTTTAAAATGGTAACATGCTAAGAGCAAGACTTTTTCAGTTGGAAACACTTTCTTTTCTTTCACCTAAATAAACAGAGCTGCAACCATCTTGTCCGCGCCGGCATCTAGTATCAATTACGATGCCAAACACGACGGCTTAAAGGCATTACATGTTCCAAGTCATCGGATAGAGAGCATCTTTTTGATAGATGCCGATACAAAACATACATGGTATCTCATTTCACTTGATGTCCGTTTTAACCTTCGACATTTTGCATGCTATTTTTTTCACGAAATCATTAACGTACATGGATTCCCTTTGGCTAAAGACAAATCTGTGGATACTGTTGCATACTGTGAAATCAAAACCGGTAAGAATAACAATTCATTTTGCATAAGCTTCATACTTAATATGGTGGTTACGACAGTTGGAATTTTTGAACAAAACCATGAAATTGAGAGAAACAAAGGAGCTATATATGCTATGAAATCCGTAAGATCATACGTGCCAAGAGTAAAAAGAAAGAAAAAGAAAGGTATTGTAAGGTGTGATACTAAACCCGTAAGTTGGGGCAACATGAATTGAGGTGTGGAAAATAAGTTTGCCTTCGTCTCAGCGGTTCATTGCAGCTTATCCTAATATGGCTTGCCACTGGTTGCAAACCTGCAAGTTAAGTATACTATGTAGAACCATGACAGTAGGAGGCCAATCTCTATGTATTTCTGTATGAAACAAAACGCCATAGTTAAGAGTTCATTAGCGATAAATATGCTGAATGACGAGTATCATTAGATACTCATGCTCAAAACAGTACACTTTTTGACCATCAGTATCATCTCGGCAAAGCGGGAACAAAACTAATTTTGAATATCCGCCGCGGTCTGAGTCATGTGCAAGGGAGAACTTTATAAGGGACCCGAAATGTAGTCATAAAAGACTTTGTCTTTTTAAAACCTTGTGACCCTTCTGCGATATTTACATGAATTGAACGATGACAATTGATTTCGTATTGCCACCGTCGTTGGCGTTTCCGTCCTCAAGAATGCTGACACCACAAGCAAAGGATATTTTGAACGACGTTCAAAAAGAAGAGGAAGCCAAGAAAGCAGCGAATTTTTTTATCAGCTATCCTGGACCGGAAGCATTAAACGAACGTAAACAATCCAGAGTATCAAAAGCTTGTCGTAACTGTCAATTAAAGAAGAACAAATGCGACGGATTAATGCCATGTGGTAATTGCACACGGAAGAAAACGACATGTGAATACCAAGGGAAACCCGCGCCGCCAGTCATACAACAAGGTCCGACCAGCAACCCATCGCAGTTCGCCTCCCCTCCTCCTCCTCAGACAAAGCAACAAGAAGTTGTAAATGACGACAAGAAACATAAAGATAACGTTGAGGATCTTTCAAAGTCATCGGAAGGATCTCTATTCCGTTTACCAAGCGTGGATGACTATGGGCACTTTTCGGGAGAAACCGCCTACCGTGCACAACGATACGAAGCGAAATTGGAAAGCGCGTTTCCAACCATTGACTTTATGTCCCCTCCAAACATACCGTACGATAAACAATTACAACTGATTAATGTCTTTTATTGCCACTTAAATCCGTTTTATCTGGTCGTCAACAAAGAGGAAATGATAGACCAGCTGCACAAGGTCCGGCAAGGTCAAACTACATACTTATCTCCACTCTTCTTTTATGCTTTGTTTATGAGAACTGCTGCTTTGGTTGGTGACAATGACATCGAACAATCCTGTATGAATTATACATATCACCTACGGAATGCTTACTTTGATTATCCCCGCGTCAGCACCGTTCTGGCTTTGGTTATGCTGGCAAATCATATTGAGCACAGAAAGTCTCAAGAAGATCTGACGCGAGTATGGCAAATATCAGGGGAGGCCCTTCGTATGGTTACAGATCTGGGACTGCACAGATTGTGTTACACTGAGGAAACGGATGCTGATGTGCAACTTCGGATCCGGACATTTTGGGCTGCCTTTATTATGGATAGAACTCTAAGCTTGGCGTACGGAAGACCATATGCCCTCGCAGAACAGGATATGTAAGGACAAGTTGTGTATGTGTTTATTTGTTTACGTTGCTCTTCCTTTTCTTTTGGCACTAGCGAAGTTCCTCCCCCTCAAGTTCTACCAGGCGATGATACTTATACACAATGCTGGCTAGCGAGTTTCCATTTTACCATTGTAATGAGTAAAGTAACCGGCCGCATAGTCAAGTCATTTTACACCTCTCGGCTGAAACCAAAAGGACCGATCCAGGTATGAATGTCACCAAAAAAAACGAATAACAGGTTGCTCAGATTTGGCTGGTAGCGTCAAAATATGCTTTTACCCAGCATTGACTCATGGATCATTTCGGCAAAAAAGGAGCAAATGAAAATACCTGACATTGAAGGCCAACGCGCGAAATTGGAACGTCTTCACGATCTGTATTTTCATATGAACCTTATTCTACTACATCGCCCCCATGTTAATGGCAATGAAACAAACGTTCAGGTCAAACAATCGCTTGAGATATGTTGGAGCGCTGCCACTATCATTGTTCAGATGGTCTGCACCATGACGGATAGCGAACGCGCTTACCTCGTCATGTCACCTGTAACATTATACGCGTTCATCATTGCAATGCGCATCCACCTGGATTTCGCACTAGGGACCTATAAAATGTCCGATCTCGCCAAACTAATGTTCTCTAGAGGACGTGACGTCTTGAAAACACTTCCACAGAGTTCCAAACCTTCAATGTTCAAAGAATCCCTAGATGAACTGGATGGAATTTTTGACAAGAAAATACCTAGTAGTTCATCACAGGTCGCATCGGTCACAAGTTACCAACACATTCGTCGAACTTCGCTCCCCTCCTTACCGTCCTCGCAAAAAACCACTGCTGAAGGATCGATAAAGACATCGTCTGCTGTAACAACTGAAAAACACAATAGGAAAAACTCGCTTCAGATGAAATTCCACCAGTATCACCCAGATCCAAACCAAACTAGCAAAGGGAAACAGTCTTGCAAACGTGTTCGTGCTGACAGTCAACCAGAGCGGAGATCTGGTAAATGTAAGAAACAAACAACTCAAACGTGTTCGGGTGCAGATGAATCTACTATCACTGTCACCGACACTGTGCCACATAGCAGCAGTACTATGGCAATTAATAACACCTGGAACAACAGTAACCATCCCGCTCTGTATATGTCGCAGCCATCACCGGCATCGTTCGCTTCGTCCGCAACCATTTTTGAAGAACAAATGAACGCAACGATAGAATCAGTGCCATCATCAATGTTTAATCAAAACATGACAACAGCAATTAGTCCGCAATATGCCCAGTCTATAGGAAACAATTACAACGATCAGACGATAGAGGTGGAGTTTCCGTTGGACATGGTTGGTGGATTCCAAACACTGAATGTTTCATCGTTTGATTTCATGCATGCTTCTGCGTGGCAATTTTTTCCTATGACTCAGTCACAGCAACTTGAATGTGCAGAACCTATACAGCAATACCCAACACCACTATCGTTCACCATGAATGACCAAGTTGATATAAACAATGAAATAATATCGTCCGCGTACCCATCATAGAAAACAGCTTTTCTTGGCGCTTACGAGTAGACTACTTCAAATGGTTACTCCTGGGGAAAATTATGTGAAAATCCGAAACGAACAGACATATTAATAATCATTAACTTTGTTACCAAGTTACCTCCTGGTGACAATTGAACCATCGCAATGTTCAATAATTTTAAACAAGAATAATCATGTACAGCAACCCTGAACGAATCAAGGAACAGTCTCGTATCGGTATGTCGGGAAGAATAGCTGAATAACAACAGCTGTTACCGCCCATTCACGATTGGGAACGCACTAACTTGCTCAATCGACTCCCTTTCTATATTATATTTCTTTCACACAGAAACACTTCTGCAAACGCAAGCTCACACAGAACACACATATACATACTTTACATATACGCACATACATTGACATACACACGCACATATACCTATACATAACGGATCTTATACCAATTCATCATTGATTTGTTTTAATGTGGTTCCTACCTTTATAAAACCTATGCTTTGTTCGGAAAGGGGAGGTTTATGTGCTTACTATGTTCAAATATAGATCTATGCTTTCTCTCATCGTTCCAGACAATCTATTAAAAAAGTCATTTAAGGACACAGCATCTACGGCATAATACATATTACGAATATATTGAATACATTATAACGCTAACTGCTAGGTGAGTGATCCGTGCAAAGTCTCAGCCAAGGAACGAACATACTCTGTGATATGCTATGACGCTGCTACTGAAGACAACAGGGTTGGCACACAAACAAAGACACATTCTGTTTAAGATTTCAATGGAACAGACGTGAATGCTTAAACTTTGTTTCCTAATCGGGAGCTATCAATCGGGCAAAACCAGTGAATATGGCAAAACCCCAATATCAATGGTGTATACAGCACTGATTGGTACACATGATTTGCCCAAGGCAGAAAGTTGGCCATTCCTTATTGAATCATCAGTTGAAAAAAAACGTGTGCTTATGTGTGAGAGAGACGTTAAAGACAAGCTTATGTGATGCTTTCAAAAGATCTATTGTGTTTTATCGTTTATGCAAAGATGTCAAGTGTTGTAAATGGTTTGTTGCCTTCCTTCTCTTTCCTCTTTCTTTCTTTTTCTGCGTTGATCTTCTCCATAAGCTCCAGCTAAACAGGAAGATTAATTCTCTGCTCAGCAATGATATGACAGCGATGCTTACTTTTTGTTCATCCATAACGTTCTTTCGCTTCTTGCGCAAATGACGTTTCAACGCTGAGTTCCTTCCGCGTGTCTTATTCTTAAGTTTCTCAGGCTCTGCATTTGCTTCCTTCTCTTCAGCCTCTTCACGTCGTCGCTTAGCAATTTCTGCTTTCGTCAGCTTTGTAACCCTGCCAATATCTGCTGGGTTCAAACATATCATTTCAGGTTGCAATTTGTCGAGTAAACTGTGCACTTCAGCTTCTTGTCTCTGTTTCTTCGTCTGGAAAGGATTGGCCTCCAAGGCATCGAAGTTCGGTTCACCAGCACCTAAACAAGTTCATAAGTACCATACTAAATACCACTATTATCAAGATCGCTTTACCTGGAACAACAATGCTTGATATGCCTTTATCATGTCCCAGCCCAAGTATATCTTCGTATGGGCAGAATTTAACATCAACGACTGAGGACGATGGCTGGAGATGGCTCATGTAAGGCGACTGCTGTTTCGTTCGGAACGCATCTTTCCAGATCTGCAAAAGAAAAACGAATCATGTCGGTTCCAATCCAACTTTGTAACTAATACTGTACTTACTGCAACACGCGTGCCCCAACCAACGCCTAGTAAACCTTTCTGTGAAATGGACAAAGACGCCGCCGGTCGCGGAGTGTAATATTCTTGAAGCACCTCATATTTCCGGATATCCCAAATCTTCAGCTGCCCATCCAACCCTGCTGTGGCCATGTAATGGCCTGTTCTATCTACAGCTAATGATTTTACAGGACCTTTATGACATAACATTTTCACGGCTGGCATCGACATCGTTGGCGTCCAGAGCGTCACAGTACCTGGAAAGTTTTTACTAACGGTTATTCCCTTCGATTAATACGAAATTTACCGTTGAGATGTCCCAAGTGCATCACAGCATTCCATGGATTTTGAACCATAGCATCACAGGGACCAAGCTTCGTTCGGTGCTCTGCTACAAGTTGGCCTGTTGAAGTATCCTGATATTTCAAGTAACCTGCATTCCCCTACTTGAGCATTAACCACTATGTTTTTTCTTGTACATCATGGACTACTTACTACAGTGGCAAGCAGGAAGTGATATGGCAAAAATTCAAGCTTATTGACTTCGATATGATTTTTCATTCGGTGGATTTCTAAGCCTGTTTGGTCGTATATGTAAACATATTTCTTCTGTGCAGCTGCCAGCATTGTTTCATTATGAAGCCATCTATTCAAGCCCAGATTGAGCAACTACGACCATCACACCATGGGCTCAACTTACTTGACGTCGCGGACAATTTCTTTTACGTGTGTCTCAAAGTGTAGGCGACCTGTCTGCCAATCGAAAGCTGCTAAATGGCCCTTTTTACCACCAATTAACAAATGCCTAACGGTTTCCTTTAGACTAATCCTCTCAAACGGTATCCTGCTATACCTTCCATTTCTAGTGTAATCTATGGAATAAGGACCAAAGTCAGGCAGTTCCAAGCTAAACATCTAGAATCTCATGTCAGGTCTTCCTCTCTGAACGTCAATAAAATCATACCTTGGTGGACGTATTCAGATCAACTTCCTCTTTTAACTGATCCTGTCTGTAATTGTATGTTTTCTCGATTCCTTCTGCCTCTAAGTAACCGGCCTCCTCACCAAGCAGAATCTCGGTTCTTGCAGCGGATCTGGCAGCATCACGAAATTGGTTTTCTTGTTTTTCGAGCTTTGTTTTTAATTTCTTGTCTTTAACTTTCTAATTATCGGTCGAAGATCAGTATTGTCGATCGTTGCGATCATGGACAACACTTACCTTGTAATGAATGGGCTTTCCGCGGCTGTACTTTTCCTCGTTCTTGACAGCCTGCTTGTCCCCAGTCGCCTTGGTTTTTTGTTTGATTTTTACTTCTGACATTATGGTCGCAATAACCGTATTGTTGGGAGTGGAGAATAAATCTGCAGACAATTGTCGCGCCGACCTCAACCAGTTTTGGTGGCTTCGCACTTGACTGGTCGCGGATTCAAAATGGATGGCATGGAACTCGCCTGACAGCCCGGATTATCGCACTGGAGCACATACAAATTGCAGCTATGTTATGCCGTGGCTAGAGTTGTGTTGCTTGTTTTTTATGTATGCTGACGTAGAAAAAAGAAAAATAACAATATCAGGATATATCCTATTGTGTCTCCATGCCATTCATGCAGCAGAAATGGTTACATATAAAAAGCATTTTTCATAGGCGAAAATATATCTTTCAGGAGCATAGATTATCCATTAAACCAACAGCAATCAAATTTGTGATTTTCGGACAGTATATTCAATTTATTATTTTTGTTGTATCTAGGATATCTATACGAATTCACCTGTTTTCCATGCCCATTTCAAGCGGTCCCAGAACCCGCTTACACTCATAGCAGGTCTGACATCCAAATAAAAACTAACTGCTTCTGGCCTTCGGGGGTCCCGCTTTCCTGAATAAAAATCGATAACATAAGTTACTTTCTCGCCACATCGATCCACAGTCCAGTCATGTCGATCAAACGGAAGAGTGTAACTAAACCGTAGGACGTCAATATCAAACCATATCTTATCTCACACAAAGTTCATACCCGAACCAGGACCGTATTCGTGCTTTGGGAGTAATATCTTTAGGTCGACCTTGAAATTTTAGCAACTTTGGCTGCTTGCATTCGCTTTTGGACAAAATCGTATTAATCTACCTTATTGTCTAAAAGTCACTGTCGACTCCAGACTACTTACGTTTTGTGCATATCTTCCCATTGAAGAATTTTTTGCCATGCTTGCTCGTTGACGGCATTATGAATGGGTACTACAACCGGCATGTCCTCTTCTTTGGGATCCCAGTTCTTGCGTCGCATAGCATTAAAAAACATCTGCTCTGAAGGATACACCCACAATTTTTCAGAGGAATTAGATCGAGGAATAGAAGAGATCTCTCGGTCCTGACCAAGAGATAACTTCTGATCTGGCTGCGGTTGCTGGGAAACATTTGGCATATAGTTACTGGCGTCTATTGCATCGGAATCGCACCCTTCTTTTTGTGGAATGAAATGCTTGTATGCTGATTGATCAACTGGGCATTTCTCGGTTTCTTTGGCTTCTTCAACGGCCGGAAGGAAATGTTTATATGCTGAAGGATCAACTGGGCACTTTTGTTCTTGCTCAGAAAGCTTGGTATGATCAACAGGACACTGTCCTTTGGCGTCCATTCCCGAATTTGTCATATCTA
>JNDP01000863.1:0-30103 GCA_000696975.1 Apophysomyces trapeziformis B9324
GGATTGTTCTTCGATGCCCACCCACCCATCCTATAGAGAGTGCTTTACTTATTTGTATCGTCAGGCTGTAGAAGTAGCTAAGCTTTAAACTATAATACCATTTTTCTCTAGTTTCTTGTCTTCCGCTTTGTTAAATATCTCTTCTATCCAAAATCACCCAATCTTTCAGGTTGTCGAGAATATCCGGAAGTATATGTTGCCTTTGCTTTCAGAGACAGATAGTTACTGCAGTTGACCAGAAGAGAGTATGCAATGAGAGATGTCTCAAGTATGTTGTTCAAGATCCATTGTGTTATGAGGTTGAATGGCTGCATGATAGTAACAACATCCAATTTGTCGAACTTGTTTCATCCAATGCTTCTGTTTAAAGTTGCCTTTTGCATACCTTTTTATTCAAGATTGTGTCATTTCTTGGAAGAGATAAAGTTACAATAGTCTTCTCAAGTTTGTGCGCTTTGACTGACAACGTGCTTTTGTCATACGTAGGAGTTATGAACGTATCATAGGCCATGTAATTAAAAGTGCAGTTCGAGATAAAGCCAAAAGAAAAAATGAATGATGACGACATATCGTCTTATCAATGGAGGGGCGCGTCATGGTATGCCACGTTAATGTTTGTGTAGTCGCGCAGATAGGGCAATTGTTGTCGATGGATGTCATGAAGCAAGCCGTGTCAAAGAATCTAAGAGGGACTGAAAGCACAGTATGTCCAATGACGATGCCACCTATCGATGGAATGATTATATGTCTGAATTGACAAGTGTTATACGCATGAACTGGCGGGCATATTTGGTCAGTCGATCAATAATCGAAAGCTTATTTTATTATCACTCGTTATTTATTCATATTACCGTAGAAAGTCAGCATCCACCAGCCTATGTAACATCCTTAACTGAACTTCCTGTAATCAGTGTAGATTACGAGAATGCAGTGACATTGATGGATGTATCGGTTCTTCTCGTTCTATTCCAATTTTCAGTTTTGAATGAACATTGTCGTAAAGTAGCAAAAGCGTACTACGTCATTGTTATCCTTATCTTGGATCTTTGCAAGGTTTGGACTATGTGCAGTGGAAGCATGGCTGGTTTTTTGAACCTTTGAGCACTCTGCTACGGCACTATGTCAGCGCCTAATTTATTTCCCATCAGCGTAAACACGTTTTATAAGTGGCGCAAATTAACCTGCAAACCGTTGTAAAAAAAATAAGGGGAACGGGCACAACCCCGCTATGGCAGGTTTCACATCCCGTCATCATGGAAACTGTGTGCCGGATGTTCGGACCGTTCGGTTGTTCACCGGCAGCTGCCAAAGATGTGGTGCATTCTCTCCTTTTCGTTTGCACTAAAAGATGGTATGTAGACTCTCCACCTTTTCCCCCTTCGTTTTGTATTTTCCCCAAAACTCGTCGCATGATGGATGGCCCCATAGGATGGATTGGATTCAACAAAACGATCGATGGATGGTGTCATTTTCCAATGTCGACGAGAAAGAGAGAAAAAAAAATGCCATGCCTAGATTCAAAAAGATATGACGCATGTTTGCTCATCATCCATTGCTTGACAGACTAAGGGTACTTCCTCGTTCGGTAAACGCCACACAAAGTCACACACACTCTGTCGTCGTTGCGGCAATCGTTCCTTCCACAAGCAGAAGAAGACATGTGCTCAATGCGGTTATCCCGCCGCCAAGATCCGTTCCTTCAACTGGTCTGAAAAGGGTAAGCGCAGAAAGACCACCGGTACTGGTCGCATGCGTCACTTGAAGGTCGTTCACCGCCGCTTCCTTAATGGTTTCCGTGAGGGTATGTTTTTTTTTCTAGACTCACTACGGCTTGTATCATGTAACATTAGATATCTTTGCGCTTTTTTTTTCCAGGTACTCAGGCCAAGAAGCAAGTCCAAGCTGCTAGTGCTTAAAAAATCACAAGCTTATACAGATACCGGTCCTAGTCAACTTTTATTCTCGTACCTCCCATTCAGAAAGATCGCATGAAACAAGTGAATAAAACGCTTGGAAGCAGCAAGAGTGGATTTCCCCTTTTATTTCTCCATTAGAACTTCGATTGTAGTCATGCTCACAGGCGTTGGAAAGCATCAAAACTTATTCTGACAACATCCCTAAGCAACATATGCAACCGATGGACTGTGTGTATATCTTGATGGATGAATTTTGCTATGCAAACGGTTGGGAGGTTCAATTAGTTGTAGCCTGGGGCCAATCTCTGGGTCGTGCATTGGGTTAACTTTGGTTTCAGTCGCTTGATCTTCTGTGTCTGAACCCCGTTCACCTTGTTCGTTCCCTTCTTCTTGTTCGTTTTGCTTGTCTTGTTTTCAAATGACAACCTAAATGAATAATATCTAAGCGGGAATGCAATAGTATAGGTAGCTAACTTAAGATATCTGTGTCTACATTAAATGTTGTTTTCAATGGATGCGTATTCTCATCGGAAGCAACTCTCAGTAACCTCCCATTGTTTACCAAGAGATGTTTCCTAGATTTCGCTAGTTGTGGCGAAAGTGCGCAGTCAATATCTTCGAAAAAGTTTTTCCGACTCTCCCAATAACCGGCCATAGACCTTTGCGTTTGCGCTTTGCCGCGTTTCTACTTTGTCTTCCCATGATATACTGACTTATACATCTTAGGAAGTTTTGTTTCCTTGCAAGGCTTTCAAAGCAATTGGTCAAGCAAGGTTTCGCATCACTTGAACGTAAAGCGGCAAGTTTTTGTGATGTGATTTTTTACAGTAATTATAATATGTTTTGTCCTTGTAAGTCCGGCTACGTTTGCTCAACGCTAATATGACAGCAGTGTAAAGCACGGACCGAGTAAGATCGGTAAAGTATTCGCCTGTCCATCTTTCGATGGTTAAGCGAATGGATACAGATTTTTTTGTTTCCGAATAGTCTAATGTCCATATGAACAGGGATCAAGCATACTTCTTTTATAGGTGCTAATTCGTGTTCATTCGTCAATCATCGCATGCATGGTAATGCCGTTCAGAAGAAAGTCCGATCGCTTGGAGCAAAAAACTCTAAACATCGTCGGAGCAGGAAATAAAAACCCCACTCATTTTCTTTTGCTGCTGACAGAGAGACACTTTCCTTTTTCACTTACCCCATTCCGAATGGCAAGTAAAACAGAGAAACAACTCCAGGCACTCGTCGATGAATACAAAGACGGCTTGAAAAGAAACGACTACGAGGCGTCATCACATGCCGTCGCCTCCTCTTACCCAACCGTGCCTATCAACGTGGATCCGGACTACAACGAACGAGAACATCGCAATATAGTGTAAGTCTTACACCGTACCATAGCAGAAATCAATGAAATTAACATATAATGTTTTAGTGAAAGGGAACCAAGACGAATTCGTGAAGATCCAGTAGCATTTATGCTCAATGTTGGGCTTTATTATCAAGGAACGGTAAATACAGGAAATCAAGAAATGTACGATAGCAAAGCATTCTGATCTAGCGTAATGGCACAGGGATGGCGTGGTTATAAATCTTACATTGGAACAAGAATTATCTACCCCGGATTTTCTGTACGGATGAAAGAAATGGTGTTAAACAGTAGAAAAGGTGAGATACACACAATTAGAAGAAGATGAGCGAATTAAACGATACAGCGTTCCTTTAGTACAAGAAGTCATCGAAATGTTAGCTGATCGCCAAGCCGAACGCCTACAGACGACGAGAAAACAATCCAAACTGTCGGAGGCGGAACAAGCGAAAATACAGCGTAGACAACGGAAAGCCATGAAACGTGAACTAGAGGTGGTTGCCAAAGCGATTCTAGACAAATGTGTTTCAACAATGGATGACATCCGTATCGTGAGGTAGGACAAGGAAGGTTCGGAACGGCGGCGTTACGTCTCCCATTGAATGAGATTCTCACGAGTTTATCGGGCAAAATAGGATGTTTGCATTTACCGTGAACAACATTTTAGTGCGACTGTACCATCAAGGTATTCATATCAAGGAGAGTGAATGGGTCGAGGTAAAATCTTGTTGATAAGAAAAAGCAGATATGGTGTCTCGTGATATTGACCCGTCTTATGTTTGATAGTTGAAACGTGTTGCACTTCACGCGCAGCAACATAAACAATCTCTCCTTATCTTGCCTTCACACAAATCCCATATAGACTATCTCGTTGTGTCATATATTATGTTCAGATTAGGTATACAAAATCGAATGTCAAGGAAAAAAAAAGCCTGAGCGTTAAAGTTTAACTGTGCAATATAGGCCTCCAAATCCCTCACATTGTGGCAGGGGATAATTTGGATTTACCCATTGTGGGAAAAGTTCTCCGGTCTTGCGGCGCGATGTTTATTCGAAGAGAATGGGGTGATGATACTCTTTATAAAACGCTTATGGAAGAATATATCGGTGTGCTACTATCCGAAGGCAGTAAGTTGTATAGGAGATTGTGTGACATGACCGGTTGAACCTTGTATCTATCCAGTGAATCTTGAATGCTTTGTGGAAGGCACTCGCTCTAGATTAGGTATGGCCACGACCCGATGGTGTGACCATGAGGTTAATGAAAGAAAACGTAACAATAGGAAAACTGTTGACTCCCAAGCTCGGTATCTTAAAGGTCATATTGGATGCGTTCGTGAACGGTCGTTTTTCCGATTGCTATATCGTTCCAATTTCACTAGGATATGACAAGATCATTGAAACATCAAGGTTTGTTTGATGTCTACAGAACGAAAAGAGATCGTTTATTGACAGAATTTAGCTATGCGAATGAGCTTTTGGGCAATCCAAAGGAGAAAGAAAGTTTATGGTAAATAGAACTGGAAAGTGGCAATTGATTGCTTATTGCATAAACAATGATCCATCAGGGGAATTATTACAAACACACGATTGTTGCAGCTCAAGTGGGGACGTGTCGATGGTAAGCCAGAGACTTGGAAAACAAAGTGTTATCTTACGTTGTGCTATTTTAGCACGTGTCGGAAAGCCGTACTCCCTCAAAGGGTGGCTGGAGGAGCAAATAAAAACAAGAGGGTACGTATTTGATTAAGCTATGTAAACAATGTGATTTCACGATCTTCGCATTTTAGCCCTATGGACCTTTCAGACATTAACCAGAAATCGATTCTTTTGAAATCTTTGGGTTACCGGTGAGTACTCTTAGTGTCTTTGCATTTGTGTTCTAACGTGAGGTCGTTTAGTGTGCTGTCCGATATTGTACGTATTTTCTGTTATAAAGAAGGGGACGTGCTAATGAGCAGCCGTGTATTTAGAACAGCATTTCGGTGGTGATGCCATCGGCCTTGGTTGGCACTGTTATTCTTACATTGCGAGGAAGAGGAGTCGGACGCAGTGAGCTCATCCGACGCGTCGATTGGCTGACCAAGGTCATTACTGCCAAGGGTGGACATGTAGCGGAAACACATGGCATGGCGACAAGTTTGATTGTTGACAGGTAATCGAAAGCTAGATTTTTAATATGCCTCTGATTTGGTTACTAGGACAATCAAAATCCACAAGGACCTTATTGGTGAAAGAAAAGGCAAAGATATACTAGAGCCTACCTTTTATGGAATCAATCCTTTCGAGCTATCCTATTATCGTAACCAAGTGATACACTTGTTTGTGGAAGAAGGTGAGTTGGTATCTCGAATACTAATGTGTCTTACCTTTTTCTTTTTGTTACTCTAGCTATTGTATGTGCCTCCCTATATACTGTTGTTAAATTTGGTGGTGGCAAACAGTTGCAGCGCATGCGTTATCCAGATTTATTAGAGGAAATTTCATTTTTGTCTAGTCTCTTAAAGCTAGACATGATCTACAAACCGGGTGGCGTTGAAAATAATACTCAACGCACGGTCCAGTGGCTTGCGGATAACAACGTAATCGAAATTACAGATGATGGTTGGGTCGGGCTTTCGGATATAGAACGAGCATGTGGCCGCGAGAACTATGGTAAGTGGAGCGAGCATAAGGGAAGGGGGAGAGCAGAAATAGGGCAAATACAGCTTACACGCAACTTAGACTTCCTTTGTTTCCTAATTTGGCCTTTTGTGGAATCATACTGGCTTGCCTGTGTTAGTCTTTTCTCGTTGGCGCCCCCCAGCACGTCTGCGCAGAAGGAATCAATTTGGGTTGAGCCCAAGTTATTTGCTAATCGAGCTCAAGCACTCGGGAAGACACTTTATTATCAAGGAGACTTGGTAAAGTGTACTAGTCTACAACGTGGTATTGATGATGTTATCATTTAGAGTTATCTGGAAGCTGTTAACAAGGAGACGCTGAATCATGCATTCACGCGTTATGAGGAGCAAAATATCATCGTCAAGCGGCGTCATCAAACCCCTAAACCGTGGTCCGAAATTGCCCTAAGTAACGATTACATGCCGGAACGACAAAACGGTATCCTGATGCCTCGGGGTCATTTATGGGAATTGGTTGAGAGAATTGGTAAATTTAGACGGGAGGGCAAGAACCGACGAGATAATGCCACAGGTACGTGTAAGAAAGGACAATTAAGGGGTCATACAAAAAACCGAGGCGCTGATTGTTCGGCTAGTGAGCACACGTGTACTGCGTCTGGCGGAAATACTAAGCGAGGACAACGCTGTCCCTTCGGCAAACCAGAAAAAGAGAGAAAAAGCAAAGCTTTGATATATTTTATTGTCTATTAATTGCTGTATTAATCTATTCCGATCATGATTCCCTCATAAAAGCTTTATTTTGTTTTCTTTTATTGTACTGATCTCAATAAACTGACTATTCTAGCACTGTCAAGACCAACACTAAAAAAGGAATGCAGCTGGTGGATTAAATAGCAAATTCGGACATACTAGGTTTCTTGAACGTCTATACAACGCACCTTGTGCTAATGCATTAGAATAGCTTTATGGTTTGCTTTTCCTTTTGCCATAAGAATTTTTTTTAGGTCCCTGAATATCGGCTGTTTTTCTTTTTTTTTTCTCACTCTTCTGTCTTTTTGGAAAGGAGAGCTTATGGGGAAAGCGCGAGAACTGGGGAAAGAAACCAAAAAATTTCTGGGCAGGAGCCTGTTTTCCCGCTTCAACTCCTGTTCTAGTGCTTGCAGTTGAACCACATAGGCTGAATAGGAAGAACACCCGCGTCTTTTTCCTTTCTGTTTCCTGCAATAGCCTAAATAGTGTGGGACCTTATGCCTATCTGACTATGGTGCTCATTTGTTTATCTTCTGTTTTCTGATACAGTTTCTTATTCCTGACATCTTGTGATTTACAAGCAAAGAGAATGTCCAAAATAAGGAGTGACAGAACTGTCTGGTTCCTTCCCATCTGGCGCATTTAAATAGGCAGCTGAAGAGGGAAACAAAAAGGTAAGCATGTCCGTGACAGAAACCTACCATATCGTTTCTTACTTTTCTCGGCACGTTAGTACATATACTTTGCGTAAGTTGCAGTAACAATAACGCCCTTTTTTTTTATCTGTCTACTTTGAGCACTACTTAGTTGTTCAACGTTAGTACCATCTCTCCTGAAAAAAAAACTTGTTGATTCGTCATGGAATGAGCGACAGCGCATAAAAAGCTTTTTTTTTCTTATCTTTATTTCTATATTGGCTGTGCTATGTGAAATGTATAGAAATGTAAATGATCAGTTTCCTTAATAAACGTTGATACGCAACTCTGATACATCCGTTTGCATGGGAAACAGAAATGGTCAGAGTGTACAGGTCAAACCTATGCTTCTAAGGAAACTTGGCTACATACACTATTTCACTATATAAAGTAACTGAATGGAATATAAATCATCTTTTCTCTCTCTTTCTCTCTGTTTTCTTTCTTGTCCTAGTCTCTGTGTATGCTTCCCCTTTTCTATCCTGCACATGTTGCCCTACAGTGATCAAAAATTGCAGATGATGCCATTTGCACCGACGCCTTCATCAAAAGTGGTCATCATGGATTGTCTCCAGTCGACCACTACAGCATCAGATAATCATCATCATCATCCATGCAGCTACTCAAAAGACGGCAGCGCTATGTCACTTGATCCCGGTTACCATGATCCAACGTTGATGGATAGCAACTTTATATCAATGGATATAACTTATAACGACCTTACATCACCCGAAAGCAGCTCTGTATCCATCAGCTCACCTTACAGTACGCCATCAGCATCGGATATTGCTACGCCTCCAATGGAATCTCTCTGTTATGAAGCACTATCACCGTCCGTTATTGACATATCCGTCAGCCGTTCCTCAGACAAAAGCTTCACAGGGCCAATTGACCCTACCACAATAGAAGCGATGATGATGTCTATGGGTCCGGGCGGCCTAGGTTGCGATCACGACGAAATCAATTTCTGTTTCCAATCCTATTCGGATCTCAATATTCTCGAGAACATTGCTCAGGAAGAGGATACAACCGACGGAGAAAAAGAGCATCAGCAATTGGTCGGGTCCAGTAACAGACCTAGCGAAGAAGAATTGGATCGGATCGTCAGTGCTCATATTACTGTGCCTGAAGAAGTGCGATTGCGTTCCCTGAGATTTGATTTTCTCGAGACGGTCATGATGATTGCCGAATCCAAATGGTGCTGTATGGGCTTTAAAATAGCCCCTATCACGGTAGACCTGCTTAGAAGTTGGCAGGAAGCCCCGCCTGCCATTGTCTATTGTATTGCAAGCATTTGCCTGGTCACTATACCTGTTGGCCATGTCAGTCAAGGCTATTGCAAGCAGGCGGCTATGGTATTTTACGAGAACGCGCGAAAGAAAATGGATGATATTTTTAACGACGATCTTGACCCTCTCACAATTCAATCCTATTTTGTGTTGAGCTATACCTCAAATCTTCTTCGACTCTATGAACATCAGACGACATGGGGACGTATGGCCGCCATTGCGCTCCTACAACGGGTGCAAGATATTCTTAAGGGGAGAAGGCCGATCGACCAGTTGACCGTACTCTGCTGGTGCCGCTGGTATTATATTGACTCTTGGATGAGTCTCACTCGGGGCAGGGATTGCCTCCTTCCTGATGAACTTCCGCTGATCAAGTTCTTGCCGGAGGTGTCGGTGACCCCTGAGAGCAGCAGTGAGCACGATGACCAAGTCCATTTCGATTTCCGGCAGAATCTTTATCAATTTGCCCGTATGACAAGCTATATGCGGAAATACATGCATGCCGAGCGGTCCAACCGACTCTACTATAGTGTGCCGGGGAGCGATTGCCGCTACCCCTCCTTGACCTATACCAGGATCACTGAAGAGCTGAAGACGTGGTATAATGAACAAATCAGTGTACCGAGCGACGTCTGTTCCGGCAAGCGAGTCGTCACCCAGATGAGCGTCGGAAGCCCTAGTTTTTGCGCTGGTACGGATGTGAACCTGCACCTATGTTACAACAGCATGCGTATCGTTATCCTAGCCGAGTTTCTCCAGCCGGATCAGCCTCCTCCGGATGAGATCCTGGTCGACTGTTTATGCACCAATTTCGCCCTGCTTCAAGCGCTAGGGCATCTGAAAGAAGTGGGTTGCGACCAAAGCACCTATCATCATATGTTTTTCGCCATCCACAACACAGCCCACAAAATATATATCTATGGCCTGGACGATACCCGTGCACAGCAATTCCAAGAAAGTGCACGACGACAACTGCAGATGAATCTAGAATTGCTGTGCGGGACACAAGCCTATGAGAATGACGTCTTTAAAGTGCGCTGTTATGCAGAAAGAATCACACAGGAACTGCAACGCCTGAATATCCCTGTCATTCGCAGCCAATCAGTGGGAGAAATGAGCGTTTTCAAAGGCACCACGGCCTCGCTATCAGTGCAATCAACCGCTACGTTCCAAACAATGACGTTCCGTCAAAATCCGGCACCACCAGCAGCACCTTCACGCAAAGAATCCTTCACACCGAACACGAACACAACCATATCAACAGCATCACGAACAGCATCCATCGCACCACCCACTCAAGATACGACAACACCGGTAACCACAACAACCGCAACAAACACAAGCACTCTTAAGATGCGTCCTGTCATTTCTAAACGGAAACTCGGTACAAATCAAAGTGTTTTCTCCATTCAACCGGTATCACAATCCGGTACGAATAAGCACAAACGAGACACCAACGGTCCATCAGAACAACTATGCTTTAAAGAGTATTCACCTGACAAAAAGCGTCGGCGGAAGCCTAATAACAAACAATAAGATGTTCCCATTCCCAAAAAATAATAAAAAATTAAAACGAGCAAGGCATGTCCTTCGTTTTCGAGCTTTTTAGAATAACCAAAACAAAACAAAAGTAGAGTTCGTTTTCTCACTTGGCATGATCGATTGAGAAAACCTAATTGTCAAAAACTCAGCTGCTTGTTGATTGCATTCAAGGGATTTTAAGCTTTTGATTAACAAGGACAAGGCGAAAGTTGTTTGTCCGGTCGGCAAATGCCGTTTTGAAATTCTTATCCCCTTGGCTTTGGTCTTCTTCTTGCAAGTCCCATTAACTAAAACTAAAGAAATCTTACCCGTTCCCTTCTTTTTTTTTTTTTTTTTTTTTAAAAAAAATGCATCTAGAGGATATGCCTTTAAATCCATTTCAAATAGAAATGAGAGAGGATGTTATTGTTGTTATCAATTTGAACCACCGAGGTAGTGTTGGTTTTTTCTTTTCACCTTGCATACAAACGGGCTCTCAATGTACATGCAAAGACTGAAAGCGAAAAAGAAAAACATGCAGGCTAGCGTGGAAAAGTGCTTGTTTTAATATGCCTTTTCGTTTTCTTATTCCCGATATCCTTGTTCAGAAACTCTGTATAAACCTTAAACCAAGCTGTAGAAAAGTTATGTATTACTATGCCTGCAGGGACCCTGTTCCTTCTTTCTTCTTCTTCTCCTCCCCCGAACTTTGTTTTCTTTTCTTTTTTCTCGAGTCTGAGGGAGCTCGCTTTGATGAGACAAAAGGCAAGAAGTATGGGCGTCGTTCTCCCTTACACGGAAAATGTATTTCTTGTTGATACCAAGATATAAAAAAAGCGCTTCGTTTAGCAGAGGCAATCACATGGGTGACAGGATGGGGAAACTAAAAGAAAAAATAAACTCTTCAACATGCCTGTCTAGCAAAAACGCTAGCAAAATAAAGGACAAAATGGTTTCTTATCAGCTACAACCGTTGGATAATGAATCGTTACCTTCTCCCTTGAATAACAAAACAACTTTTTTTTTTGCTCGCTCCGTCACTTAACCAGGAATGGCGAAGATCGACCTTGCAAGAAGGAATGAAAACAAAGTAAAAAATTGGGCCTCCGTTGCAAGGGCATCTGATCATGGTTGCATAAGCGTGAATCATTCTAGTACAAATCATCCCAAGAAAGGATGATCATCTTGGCCTATTTCGTTTTCTTTTTGCACAACATAGTTTTGTTGGTATTGGTGTCGTCCAAAGAACATCTGGTTTCCTCCTGTTCCTTAAGCAAACAACATTTTTGCATACCAAACTTACTAAAAAGAAAGTAACACGTCGCAGAAAACGCATGATCGTTTCACTAACAATTACAATAAAGAAAAAGATATATTGTTTTTGAGTTTATTGAAATTTCATTTTTTATGAATGCCGAATAGAAACGAGCGAGGTTTCTTTTTTTCTTCGATTTTTTAAAATTACAAAAAAGAAAAATAACATAGTCAACAAAGAAAAAAAAATAGAAAGAATGGAATGATTCTCTTTGAGATATGGACAAGGAAAGGGGTGGGGGAAATAACAATAATATAGTATTTATAATGGAATGAAGGGGAAGATGGTGAGTCAGTGTACCGTTCTTTTTTTTCTCGGGTGCAAGGAGAGGGAGGATGCTATGTACATTTGGAGTGATAGGAAGGGGTGTACGACTGTATTATATGTGATTTTTTTTCTTTCTTCGTGTTCTTTCTTTAACCGTTTGGTGTGGAGTGAGCGAGTGGAAAGGTTGTGTGCCGAGTTTTTGAATGTCCCCGTTTTTTAGACAATGCAGCGCAGCGTGATTTTTTCGAGTCGATTCCATTTCGTGTTCATAGCCTGGGCGAGATCTTGCTCCTTGCCGATCAACGTCACGGGCGTTGAGGAGGTGGTGTTGGAGGATGAGGAACGAGCATCATTGAAGAGCAAGACAAACTCCTTTTCGAGTTTCAGTACACCCATGCTGGGGTCCGAGAATTTCTGTGCAATTCTGGAGCGTAACTCTTGTAAGGAGATGGAACGGGGGACCTGGATGACAATGATGTTGTCCACGTCGTAGATCACCTTGATTTTGATCTTGCGCAACGTCGGAGAAGTGGTCGGACTAGGCGCAATGCTGGTTGCAGCCGTGGCTTCGCTGAGGTAACTGCTGGTGCTGCTTGTACTACTGGTGCTACTGGGGCTAGGTAATGCCGTCATACTGTGACAATGGGTACTACCAATGCTGTTGTTACGATCACTATGCGGCAACGGCGTGGTAGGCGTAGGAATGTCCACGGACAAGGGTGTTTGTGCAACTGCTATCGTTAATGGTGGTTGTTGTTGCTTGGTGGACCAGGGAATGATTTTGCTAGCGGCCTGCGCGCAAAATGAGGAAAGAGTAGAGGTAGAAGGTGTTGGCGAAGGGACGGCCCGTTCACGGATGGATGGCAAGCGTTTCCAGCGCGAGGCTTGTTCGGAGGAGAATTTGAATTCGGCAGGTCCATAGGGCCTGGGCGAAAGAGGATGGACTGGCATGTCCTTATCGCGGAAGACCAGGAAGGGTTCGACAAGGTTGGGTTGTGAGGCGGATTTCTGGATGGTGGGTTGTGGTGCGGATGGCACTGCTTCGACATGGGAACGCGACCGGGTCAACCGGGATGGCGTTTGTTGCTGGATCATTGTGTTGTGGTTGTCATGGTGATCGCGTTGCACTTGCTGTTCTGTATCTGCTCTCTGTAGTCCAAAGAATTCCTGGGCAATCAATGACTTGGTCACACTGGCAGGCTGGTTAAAGAAGGCCTGAATGAATTTATCGAGCTCTGCACGACGTTGGACATGGATATGTTTGTTGGGTAAGATGTTGAGTCGACCCTTGATTTTAGGAAGATCGAGTCGCGAGCCTGCGCGATTCGCGTTTTCATGAATGGCATGTGCAAAATGAACAAAATCATCATAGCGACGGGCTATCAGATAAGGTCTGCGAAGAACCGGGATGCCCATGTTGATCTGTTGCGGAAAAATTTTGATAATATACCATGTCTTCTGATCTGCGCGTCGTTCAAATGAGATAATGGAGGCTTTTTGAATGAGGGGAGCCAATTTTATCCCTGGCGCTGATGCCTTGCTTGACGTAGAGCTGGAAGGCTTTGGGTGTAGAAATTGTGGTGCCATAGCAAAAAATTGTTAAGCTAATAAGAAAGAAAAAGAAAAAAAGAAAAGAGCATTCGACGTGTGGCTTCTTTATATCTGTGTTATGGTGGAAAAAGGGGGGACTTTTCAAGGGGTCGAGGCACACACGCACACCTACACACGCACACATTACACTCGTACAAGATAGCGCTGCTACACCGGAAATAGGATTCTTTTTGATTGACGTGCATTCCAATTCCTTTTTGCTTTTCTCACAAACTAAAAATGGACTAAATGCAGAAAGGAAAAAAAGCGATATTAAATCAGAAGGGGTGGGAAAGGCCTTTCCTTACTTTTTTGTTTTCGTTTTTGACAAAGTTATCCTGTTGTCCAGACAACATGCAGTTTGTTGTTCAGATCGTACACATGTACATGCGTCATGCAATAACCCTTTTTGATGGAAAACGCAGTAGATGGAAGCTGATTGACAGCAACGAGGTTTGGAAGTATTCTTGTTGTAATGGCACAGTTCGTTTTCTCATTGGCGGACGATGCCACACGCTATTTTTGTACTACTAGTTCCCATTTTTACGTATTGACAGATCCAGGAGTCAGCACCTTTTGCACTATTCATTTTCTTTCTTTCTTTCTCTCTTTCTTTGTTGCATGGCCCCTGTTCTTTGTCCTCTAAACTTAAACACAAGAAGAAAAAAAGAAGGCCTATACGGGTATTCTGCAATCCGCTCAATTACACTTCCCCCAGGGATCCAAGAAAGAAAAACAAAAGAAACTCAGAAATTGGCTGAGAGGATGCCGATCGCCGGATTTCTTCCTTGATAGTTGGACAGCAGCAGGGAGATTTTCCTGGGACTGCATCAAACCTTGTGACAGACTCCTTATTGTTTGCGGAATGCCTCGTATGAAAAGCAAGGCACACGAGAATGGTAAATGTATGTTAAAGCACACGTTCGTTCCATTACGCCGCAAAATTGCCTAAACAAGATCAGGGACAGTAACAGCAGAACTATGCGTTCTACAAACCGGTTATCTGCTGTTGAAAAATTAAAGATGCAATAACCTAAACCTTGGATTTATGAAGAATAGCACATTACTTTATAATTACGATTCGCTCTATTTTCCTTTCCCTTTCCGAAGCATGTCCTTTTCCTTTTGGTTTGGTAACAAGGAAAAAATCTTCTCCTTATCTGCTGGTATGCTGTAGAGTAATCGTTTTCTTATTGGATAGATCTCGAGAAAGCGGATAACTAACTCCTTTTTCAAAGGGAACTTAGTACGCTGGATATGCATGCTCATCTTTCTGATTTTCAATGATTTACTACTGTCATGGTATTATGTTGTTGCAGCGCTCATCAATGTGAGATAAAATAAAATGCTTTATCATCAATTATTGCAGGAAAGTCTAAGCATTGATACGTCCCTTTATTTGCCAAACTATGGAAACAGCCAACATCATTTATTACAATGAAACTGAGTAAGGTTACAGTTCGTATAGAAAGCTTGCCGTGTATCTCCTCGTAACGTTCGGGTTATGCTTTATACTATTAGCCCAATCGCGGGCAAGGATCAAGTCCAGATTGTTCTATCTTGCTTTGTTTTCCGTTTGCGAGGAGTATATACAAATGCTATGGTAGCATCAGATTGTCACCTTGTGCTGCACTTATTGACAATAGTGTGCAACCTGCATTGATGTTTCCTTTTATCCATGGGCTAAACTCTTTTCTATCTGGATTTCGATTTTTTAAGCTTCCGTTCATGCCTGGAAACCAGATATTTTTTTTCTAAATCTGTGGTGCCAATTTCGTTTGATTAAAGACCCCTTGAGTTAACTGTTCTTGGCAACGTAAATCAACAGGCGATCTGCAATAGCATTCTGAGGGAAACACCATGCATTATCGTGCTGAGTTTCTGTTCGAACGTTGTGTCTCTAGTCCCTCTTTGCTCCTGTTGAAGCTTGCGTTGCGAAGCCTCCTTACCATTTATTAACATGCTTTTTTTGTTGGACTACAATAATGGGACCAAAAGATAGAAAGATAGGGTATAAAGGGCATCGGAGCAATGCTGTTATTAGCAATCAAGATTTAATGCTCCTCAGGATTATACTGGAATCTGTGAGATATAACTTATAAGTAGTATTGATGAAGGAATTCACAATGGATATATATAATTTAGTCCATGCAACTTGCTGGTGAATACGCCCTTGCCAGCCTTTTAGGAATTGACTCAATCGGACTTCTATTCCCATTCCGGCAAGGCACTGCAATGTGCAAATCTGGCAGATTGGCGGCACCTGTTTGGCAAACACCATGTCGACTACAAAGTCGATTCCCTTTGTGCATTATTATTGTGCTTGTCCTGACCTGAGCAATACCAATAACAATGAATTACGTCGTTCAACTGAGAAGAAGGATGGTCCGTTGGAGGATAAATCCCAGCAACTGACAGCAAAGGAACCATCTAGCGGCCCGGCGTCGCATCATCATTCAACTGCACAAGACGAGTTTGATATCACTGCAGCAGCGACAGGGAAACATTTACTATCGAATCAAGCCTCGAACTATTTGTATCCCCTATCCCGACTCTATTTTTGTGAAGATTGCCACCAGATCCGTTGCCCCTCATGCGTCCAAGATGAGATCGTGTGCTATTACTGCCCTAATTGTCTGTTTGAGGTCAGGCATCTTACACTTTCAATGAAATTAGCGCGACCTGTCAAAGCTTGCGGTTATTAACGATTGTTCAAAACGGTAGGTTCCTACAGCAAGTGTGAAGAGTGAAAAGAATAGGTACGCCGCTGCCCCTGTTCCCTTGGCATCATATTGACAAGAACTCACAACTAGATGTGCACGAAACTGCTTCCAATGTCCAATCTGCCAAAACACTCTTTCTGTGATGGCTGCTCAGGAACCGAGTTCATCTAGCGCAGGAGCAACTGCTGCTGCTGGACCCTACTTCTTAGCATGTAACGTATGTCGCTGGAATTCGCAGGAAATAGGGATGACCTTCGAAAAACCGACAAGCTTGGCATGTAATGTATCCGTCGATGATATGGCATGGAGTTGCTTTGCTTAATAAGCTTTTCTATGTTACAGTACAATTACAGAAAAATGAGGAAGCACTACCTGACGCAAAGGAATTCGATCACTTAAAAGAGCACTTCGAAAAACATCTACGCGCCAATGCCCCGCCTGTGCTCCCATCAAGTTTTCTATCGTTCTCTAATTCAGGCGCATTTAGCAAGATAATTGGTGGACAATTTCATGATACCCAGACACAAGGAAAACTGGACGATATCGAGACCTATGAGCCTGTTTTGCAGATCCCAGATGATGATGTCAAGACATTAGATAGTTTGATCAGTTTACGAACAGTAGATCAAGGTAAGACTTAATTTCCTTCATGTTTGACTGGAGGCCGACCGTCACAGTGTCTACTATGAGTCAGAGATCTACACAGCTACATGACCAACCGTATCAATTAAGGTAAGAATGAGATGTCCAGGATTTACATGGCTAAGAACTAAGGAAACGATAGCAAGATCCATCCACAGCGAATTCATCTCAGTATCAAACGATCCAAACGCTGTCGGACATGTCGTCATATTCTGATCAAACCGGAGCAAAAAGCACAGGCTACGCGATTTAAGATCAAGCTTGTGGCCATGTCAGTGAATTCAAAAGATTGACCTAACTTTTGCTGACATAAGACCATGCAGGAATTATATTCCTAACATCACTATTGTCAAGCTTCCTCGAAAAGCGTGGTCTTTGCAGCTTGGTGTTCCCATTCAATTTGTCCTTAAATTCACGAATCCATTGTACGAAGAGATGAGTATTACTCTGGCTACACCACAAATGCGGCGAAAAACGGCATCAGCGGAAGAAGTAGAAAAATCCGAAATCAAAGGAAAAGTCACCATCCTGTCGCCCCATTTCACTGTAGGAGCCTACAATGAAACGATAGAATACGATGACGAGATGTATCCTAGCGGTTCTGCTGCTCGACGGAATACTAGCCTCGCATCCGGGGGCTTGTTGTCATCGTGGGTCGACGGTGTTTACGAGAAGAGAAACAATTACACCAGTGTCATTGTAGAGGTGGTACCTGAGCAACCAGGTGAATTCAAGGTAATATGTTGGTGCTCGATTTGTAAGAAGAAGACCTGACACAGCTCTTGTCATAGTTTCCCCTTTTGGTGACCTATAACTATAAAATGGACGAAGATCGCATGGATGTCTCGTCAGGTGATATTGATGTGGACGATATTGACGACGTCGATGCCGGTAGTATGGATGGTTCTAAAAAGGCAAATTCTTCCATGCGCCTGGATGATGAACGTATCAAGAGTTATTCCTTCTGGTGCCTTATTGGACTTGGAGAAACAGAGGATAGACAAGCACAATGATAAAACGAAGGGTGATTAAAGAAAACTGTTTTAAAGTGTGTTATATATTGCTGTTGTTTCCTTTGTTCTTTTATGGTTGTGATTGGGGAAGAGTTGATGACATGAACGTAAGAAAAATAGAAGGGTCCTGCATGGGATATGTCGTCAGCCAAGTAGCAGCTCATATATGATAACCACGACGTTGATGCCGATGAGTGGAACTACAAAAGACAAAACATTTGAGTTAAAAGAGAAGTAGCACTCCTATTGAATAACATGTACTTCTCATCAGTGTCCGTACTGCAGATATCAGATTGATAATCTTGAATTTGATGGATTGTTCACCCCCAAATCCTGCTTCAGGTTGTGCACTCCATCCGACTAGAGCAGAAAGCGTTAAATGCGAACAACGCGTTTCATCAACTGTAAAACGTAGAAAAGTGATCAAGACTTACTTCTTGCTAAGAAACGTTCTTCGCTTAATACGGCGATGGCGTTGATGAAGAACAACAGGACGTAGAATAACTGACCGAGACCAAGCGCCATTATGAATTAGAAGAGAGAAAAGTAGCAGGATATTGCTGCTTTCTTTTCACTGCCCAGTCTGTCACTGGTAGCGGAGATTCAAGTCTCAGGACGGTACGTGCGCGACAACATCGTTGGGTTTTTTTTTTATTTTCAACGTGGCTCTTTGACAACCGTCAGTTATTAACCAAGCGCAAATCTTTTCTTTCTAAAGATCAAACCTAATAATACTATGAACAAAAAAAACATGTATGTGCCACTCCTGCACAGATGCTAGAGTTTTGTCCGATGCTCTTAAGTGCATAACCTTGCCAGGAACGGACCTAAACTAACTCTGAAAGGGGGGTTCTTTCTGTTAAGACGGTGGATACATTCATCAGGTTCTGTTTGTAATGTTGCTACCTGTTGACCGGTCGTTGAGAGAACAGGTTGTCATCAGCGGACTTTGTCGTCACACCTGAAGAAAACGGGAATACATGAATTTTTTTTTTCTTTTCCCCTTTCCTCTAATGGATCAATATGATCTCAGCACCGTGGTGAACAAAGACGATTTCCAGGAAACGGTTGAATTTAAGCAGTGTCCTGACGTGGGTCGGTCATTGATTGCTAAACGTCCATTGATCCCCGGCGAGATCATCTTGATCGAGAAACCTCTGTTACAGTATCCTCTCCAACCGGAATGTCGATCGTCCATTTCACGTCACTTCACAAAACCATTGTGGAAAGCACTTAACGATCTGGTCAAACAAGAGGATGGAGACGATCGATCGACGAATGGAGAAAAGGGGAAAGAAGAAGAACAGGAAGAAGAACAAGAAGAGGACGACGAGGACACGGCATCTTTGTCTGGCTCTTCTTCATCGTCTCCATTCTGTCCAGGTGTTCCAGCAGCCATGTTGGCTTATTTGGGTCTAGTCAATGAGTCTCAAACGCCTTACGATTTCTTTTATTATCCTGAGGACAAAACGCATCCCACAGTGAAGTTAGTTCATCGGGTTGCCGAGCTGGCCGTAGAGCAGTTGGATGAGTTTCGACAAGTCGATCCGGAGCGCATGAGCCAGTTCGTGCTTAAGATGTATGCAAATGCCCACACCGTTGCTTATGAGAGCAATCGGACAATAACACACAAGCGCAAAAAGGAACGTCGACGGCTTTATAATCGTGCTCATTGCCAATCTTTCTACGCGTCATCGCCCGAAAGTCATGGCCCGCGACAAACACAGTCGAGAATTGCGTTGCTTAGCTGGGGATCGAAATTTGCGCATGCCTGTGCTCCCAATATGTTCCTACAGTATGAACCGGCTACGAACGTCATGGTGTACACCGTGATTCGACCTGTGTCGGCAGGGGAACTACTGACTTTCTCTTATCTTCCAGAGGACGATCGCTCCCTAGGCGGTTTGGTATGTGGAACGAGAGTATTGCGCCATCAAAAATTACATCAATTCAAATTCTTTGACTGTGCCTGCAGTCGTTGCGTGGACTGGGATTGGGCCCGAGGCGTGGTCTGCGATGCTTGCAAAGAAGGTCCCATGTATTCGAAGGAAGCCAACATGTGGCTATGCCAACGATGTGCGCATGAGACCACAGACGATCATGTCCAATTCCTTCAGCGAGAGTCTCACGTACAGCAAATCGTAATCGCTTTTGCAGCTCGTATGTATGGATCAGAACCTGTTAGCGCGGATATGATCCGTATGATGGAGGCCTATCTTGGGGATTTGCTTTGCCCCGAGAAGGGAGAGGAGGATGAAGATGAAGAAGAGCAAGTACCGGTACCTCCGTTCCATTGGACGTACGGTGTTATTCATGCTCTGTTGGCCATGTATCACCTCAAACTTTTCCCTCAATCATTTGGCAAAGGATTGGCTGCCCGACTAGGCATGACGCCTAAAGGACTTCAGGAAGCGACGGTCTATATGGATTTTCTGAACAATTGCATCTGGGCCCATGGTAATCACGCTGCTGCATTCTTTGCTGGATGGAGAATCTTGCAGATCGTTATTGATGTTATAGTGGATGGCACGCAAAAGAAGAAATGCACAACAACAGCCGGATCAGACAGCAGCGATGAGGAAGTAGAAGAACAGTTTGAAGTAATACCCATGACTGAGGACTGGGTGAACCACGTTCAATCCATCCTGCGCATCACAGATGAATGGTTACCTTTGATAAAAGAGGTATTCAGGCTACGTCGGTCTAGCGTGGTGGATGAAGCAATGGAGAAAATACAATTATTGAAAGAACGAGCCCAATTATAATATGTAGAAAGAAAAAAGGAATGGTCGTTCCTTGGTTTGTTTTATTTCTCATTATAGAGATGTAGCATTATGGTTACATAGTTTGTTTCTTTTCTGTGTTTTTTTTCTGTTATCTACAGGTCGTTCCAAATTCCATGGTTTCAAATAAACAATAGCATCCGCAACCAGTCGGACACACTGCTTGTTCGGCATGAACGAACCAGTCTTTCATGTGTGTACTATGACCTCCATGCCCGCATTTGATACAAAAATTCACTGCGCCCTTCACAAGCACATGGCAGAGACTGCATTGAATCTGCTTCCGCAGTTTGCGGCAAGTGTAGCAAATGTCGTCTCGATTGGCAATCTCTGCGTTGCACATGTAACACCGGATCTGGATCTGCATCGTCTTTTCAGCAGCAGGAAACACTTCTTTGCTATTAAATTTAAGAACTTCGGCTCGCTGTTCTAACAGTCCCCAACGGTAAAGCATATCAGCATACACCAAACGAAGCACATCTCGCTGTGCTGCATCCTTTGGTTCCAGCAGTGGCACGTCGTTAAACTGGAAAAGCTTTTCACCGTCAAAATGTTCCATATTCGTGAATTCCACCGTCATCTCATCGGCAGGCAGCACCTGGCCTTCCTTGTTCGATACAACGGCGTTACAAGATGTAACCACAGCAGGTAACGAAGTTAATGACATTTGCGACTCGGCGCTACCAGAAGTACGGCGAATGCCTGGAGCGGTATTACTTGGTAGTCTTAATGACGGATGCCATAGCTGATAGAGCCGTGATACTTGCTGTGTTGATACCGCAGTTGAATCGTCTGCTTCTGGGGCTTTAAGGGTAGAGCTTTTGTCTGGGCTTACAGCAGGTGGAGTTTGACGATCACTATCCCAAAAGTACGAAAGGAAATTAACCCCCTTTGTACCGTATGAAGAACTCAGTTGGCTTAAGGAGGCGCGTTCAGGAGAATTCGCCGTGTTCGTGTCACCAGTGACTCGAACGGGTGATTGTACATCTACTTGATCCAATCGATGCTGTTGGTATTCTGTACCAAAATAGTCGAGTATTGTCACCTCCGGAACCACCGTAGGCAACAGAGTCTAGGGCCAATCGTTAGATGTCATATACCAAGTAGCCACCGCTAACCTTTTGCTTGGAAGGTGCTTTGTGAAGTGGCAAATGATTATCCCGAAATATGCAAGAGAGCATCGCCGCTGTCTGGATATCACCAATACGAATAAAGTGTTGAAGACTACAAGTTTGTGTGAGTAATCTAAATTTGGCTAGGATGACCTTACAGATTATGAGCAAGTTTTTGCCCTAATGGGTGCAGACCCCATTTCACGCGCTGCTGTTTCGATCTAGAAACAATAGTATTTGCTCCACTTTTTAGTAGTTTCACAGGAGTCTGGCCCCGTTGATTCGCTTCCAGTAATTTTCGCAGTTCAGCTAGTTTCGATTCTCTTTTCATCAGGCGGTCGGAACCGTCCGTGAGTGTCGTGGATTGCAGCGATACATCGACAGGAACGCATTCACGCAAAATTTCCAGAGCGAGGGACCATACTTTAAATAGATCGAACCGTCCATGATCCTTGCATGCCTTAGCATTATGGATACAAGCTGCTACTGGGTCCTCGGGTGATAATCTACGTTGGAAAACAATAGTGAGACCGAGGTATATTAAAAACGGCTACTACTCACATATATTCCTTAGCAAGCCACGGGCTGTATGGCATCATTTCACTAAAATCGGCAATAATGACATTGTACGTAATACGATCTGTCTTCCCGGTGCGGTATAACAAGCTCTCTGTGTTTCCAATAGAATTTCCGATCGCAAGGCTCTATAAATGCAGGTATCAATGTAAGTCTCTAGGTAATTCTCGCTTACATCTGGTTTGAAATACAAAGATGCCATATTCGTCAAGCCGTCGTCGATATCGTCTGGATCGTCATCATATGCATATTCTCCAAATGCACCACCTGAACCTCCAACAAGTACTGTTGCGTTCCGGCCTCGGCGGGACATAGCTGCGATCTCTTTATATTCCTCAAATTGCTCATATGTCCTTGGATGCTTATAAAAATCATTGTATGTGTTCTCAAAATACTCGCTATTGCTGGCATTACTTGCAGGAGTTCTGTCCTCGTCATTCTCATCTTTCGAGGCAGTATTGTCGGATCGTTTCGAATCACGTACGCGTAGAGTTGAAAAGAAGCACACCAGATGCCCTTTTCAACAGAATATATGTTAGTCGATCCTATTCTAGATATAATTCGATAAGGTTACCATTGCCAGAGAAAACACCTCCACAGAGTCGAGGGAATGGAACTTTTTCATCCGCGCTTTGCTTTGAAGACATGTCCACCACGATACCTTTCTCGCTTTGTAAACTAACGCGCTTTCCCATGCCATAGCCGCCAAATCCACCGACAAACGCAGGACCGGTGAAAATTTCATCATCAGAATCGCCGGTGTCCACAGTGGTATTACCACTCCAGTTGCCCACATATCCCGACTGACCAGGGCTACTGGTTAATGACGTAGCAGATCCATTGCTATTTATTTGCGATGGTAAGCCTGTCAATGGCTCGGTGTTTGTTAAACCAGGGCCTCCTCCGAATCCTGCATCTTCTGGAGTGGTTTCTCCTAGTAAGTATCGGATACATGGTTCTAGACACCATCGCTTTTGTGATGTGTAACTAGATGCTAAGGCATTCAAATCTTGAGCCATATGAGCTCGGTAATATATAGACATCATGCTATTCTTTTGTATCTCAAATTCGGGTGGGCTATTGTCCGGATATTGTGGGCTGAATTGGATCGTGATACGCAGGAATGCCACACCAGTATCAGACCAAGGACCGTGAAGGGAGATTGTACATGTCCGTGATGCTCCGTTAATCTATGACAACGAAAATTGAGCGCAAATAAATCTCACGACAAAGCACAATACCTTCTCTGTTTTTACTCCTGCACTGGCATATTTATTTAGAACGGTTGACATCTCGTCAGCCACAGTCTGATACGTATTCTCTGTTGTAGCATCACGTCGAAGTTCATTTGATGGACCAACTGTTTTCACATTTTGCATCCATAAAAGAGGGTTGATTGAATATTTCTGTTCACGGTAGGTGTTAGACATAACATCATATCCACCATAAAATCCGTTTGCGCCAGACGATTGAACGACTGATCTAAACGGCATCATGGTGGACATATGGCTGCTAGGGGTAAGGCGTAACGGTGTAACAGGTGCTGATATGTAAGGCTGATCTTCGGTAGACTCACTCTGATCCAGGGGTTGTTGAAACGAATGAGCTCGGTAGGACCCATCCGAGTTGAGGCTATTGGCTGGGGCAGCGTAATGATCCTTATTACCACTTCGATCATGGCCGACGGACTAATAGCAAAAATCAATTATTGTTCGTCTTATGTACATCTTTCCGCTACCTTCATTATTTCTTCAGATACTGGCCATAGACGGAGATTCTGATCCTTAGACCATGTGACAAGCTGAAATTCGCGATTATCTTGAAAATAAGCAAATCATTGAGCATATTTCGCTATATTCGATATCAGTTCTCACCTCCACTATCGCTGTTAGATCCTTTCCATCTCCATACAAACTCCTTTACAGTATCTGTATGTCCTTCAAACGCATGTACAGGAACTTCTGGACAAGCTCGGTTGTACAGGAATAGGGTGGATTCAGAACGCTGAGGCATAGTAAGTACACCATTTCCGAAAGGCGTGTTTCGGGCTCGCCAAACAGGCGTGTTCGTGACAATCACATCTTCAGCATTTTCCGGAGTATGAATATTCCAAAACTGCATAAACATTGCTATCAGACATGCAATTTGTGCACAGATACTCCATTTTCACCTTAACTAACTTGTCCAAGCTACAAGTAACAATGTCATGGTCATTCTGCCGACTCCAATCAATTCCATAAATTTTTTTGGAATGTGCTGTGATGCTAGTTATTGGCACCGCACCTTTCTATGCAGAAAATATCAACGTCTATCCATGAATTGTAGTTTATTTTACCGACCCTAATATCCCAAATCTTTACATCCTTATCGTGAGCGGAAGCCAAGAGAAACTCGCTTTTACGATTGAATTTCACTTGAGTGGTAGCGGCTTGTTCGCAATGTAGAAATTAGACGCGTTCCTCCTTCTATGGACTGAATCCACCTACCATTCCACGGTGTGAACGAATTTACTGGTCGCATACATCTACTGTCGTCTGCATCTTGGCTTTGGCCAGCACACCTGAGATCCCATAGATGTACGTAGGTATCCACTGAACATGTCGCAAGTAAATCAGGATGATGAGGAGACCAGTTAATGTCTGATATTGCTCGTGAATGGGCATGAAGGATATGCTCTATCGCTTGAGAACCAGGATAATTTAGGTTCCATACAAGTAATCGCTGGTTTGACTATGACCAAGGTCATCAAGCGATCTTTTTATTGCTACCCACTGCACATACCGTGGATGCTACCCAGGATTCACGCGATACATAAGGACTCCACTGAACATCAGCAACTTCCCACTTTGATAAATGCGGCAACATGCGAGGTAGTAACCAAGGATCTTCCAAATCGATAATGACGAGACCCTGACGCCTTCAGCAAGTCTTAATAAAAGAGAAAAAAGAACCGATGTGGAATGCAACTCACCCAGCTAATACAACGTCTCGACAGGTAGGACTTATACTCATACTACCAACAGAATGGTGAAGTCTGATTTCCAAGGTCTGATAGAAGGTGTCTTCCTGCGTTTGAGATTGGGGAGGTTTGGGAGAGGTTCCTTGTGTGCGTTTTAATTGTCTTAGTTGTTGACGTTGCGATATGATATAAGAGAGTGCAGATTTGGAGGTTACATCGCTCTGTGGATATACTACAGGGTCCAAATGGGAAGTTCTTCTACGGCTACGGACGGAATTGATTTGTTGGGTATCTTGCCGCGAAGGAGGCGTGACATTTATGTTAGACTCTGATTTGCGTCGACCATTTGCATTTTCCACTGCGTTCTTTTCAACATTAGGTGGCCAAAGGTTCGACCCTGTCCGGGGCTCAGGTGTCTGTTCCATCTGGGTACATGTGCGTTGACCAGAAAGGGTAAGTAAAGGCCAAACCACAATGCCTTGCTCAGCTTGCTTGCCTGACGGGGAAATTCAACGTCACGGTTGATCTCGCCAAAAAGTGGGTATAAAGGAAGGGGCGAACTGTCATTCATCCTCGTACGCCTCTCTCTTCTTCAATTTCTCATATCATCTAACAATGAGATCAGTTCTACTTTCTACGCTCCTTTTCACTTCATCTATGGTAGCATTCGCCCTTCCAGCAGCACCAGAGCCAACTATTTGCCATCAAATGGACGATATTCTTGCTGCCAGTAGATGTCAGGAGCACTGCGGAAACAATGGCTATAAACTCGGACAATGTGGACTTGATGGTGTCTGTTTCTGCTCTAACTCTAATGGGGCTGGATCCACCTAATAATTTCTTTGCTTTACATGTAAGTTGCCCATGTCTAACATCGTTATCATTTACTTAAATTATTGTTTTTATTGTTCTTTCAAGAAGTAATGCAAAATCCCAGTTATTATTGCTTTTGCCATCCTCAATATTTATCTAAAAAGAAATTTAAGCATAAATGTTGTTGCCAATTCATTGAATAACATGAGGTTCTTTTATCACGTTCAAAAATAAATTGATTTTTTTCAAACAAAGTTGACTTCCCCCCTATTCTAGCGCCTTGCGTTGGACCCCAGGACTACTCCTTTTATAAAAGTTCTCCACCTCAGTCAATAAGTTTTCTCTCATCTGGCGATAGGTTCGTAATACGGAACGAGGGGCATGTTATTTCTTCGACTCATAGACTTTGAATTTATATAGAAAATGAGTGCTCGCTGCCCCTTTTCTAATTTCGTTCTGCTACTTCGATATGAACAGGATAGCGATTTTCGAAGAAATCGTTTTACTAAGCTGCTTGTGTGCTGAATTAATTCGACACCTTCTTTCAATATCTTGGCAACTGACAACTTCTCTATAACGGTAAAGTTAGATAACAGTTCTTCAGATCATGTTCATGAATAACGGCCGAATATATATGATATCATTATCTTCTTTGGTTTTGTTAACCTGTGAAATTAAATTGACAAATATAATATTCTAACTGAACGATTGCTTTAAGACTGTAGATATTTCTAACCAAAATCAACTATCTGTAGAAACTTTCTTATTTGAGGAAATAGAACATTGAATTGTTAGGCTGTTCCTAGCCGTGCATGTGCAAGGTACATCAATGCCCGTATTGTATGTTTTGCCACGCTTGATCAAATATATCCTACACAAGAAATGATTTGTTTTGAATAGAATTTGCAAATGTGCAATTAGTCTTAACGAACTGTTTCTATCTGTGGGTTTCGAAAGCAGACACTACGTCATTGAGAAGTTTTCAAGCAGTCTGGTTAAGAGGAGGATTGCACTTTAAAGCATTGTGTCTAGAAGAATTTAAATTGATTTTTCATGGCATACTCATGATTAAAACGGGTTATAATGCAAAGTAACGGAGAATATATAAAATATATTGTCTTTTGAATGCAGGTTAGAATTTCATGTAGTACAACCCCACATCGTCACATTGAAGGATCAACATATCCTCGGCCTATGTTGTCATGACAACATCGTCCTACCAAATTATAGCAAAACACAGTCCAACTCGGATGCTTTAAAATGTCAGAATCCTGCAAACAGTGGTCAAGCAAAATATGACTTGCCGTCGCGCAGTTCCCTATACTGCAGAGGAAAAGGCTGAGATCACGACCGACTTGGGAAAGAGTTTAGGGCCTGAGTGGCTCAGTCAGCGTACAGGAGGAGGCAATCACCGTGCGATCCCTTGTTTTTTTGAGCTAATAGTCATGAACTAGGCGGTCGGTTGACATACATCGAAGGTAAAACTGCCATTAATCTAGCGAATCAAATCTTCGGGTTCAATGGCTGGTGCACGGAGGTGAAATCTCAAACAGTTGATTTTGTAAGCTTTCGTTGCTGATGGCTGAGGATTTACTGATCCAAAGCGACGCCTAGGTGGACATTAACGAGCAGGGTCGAGTAAGCGTTGGTATTTCCGCAATAGTACGCGTAACGTTGAGAGATGGGACGTTTCATGAGGTACGGAGCGATTGATCAGTTTATGTGGATGAAACTAATAGATCGTAAACTTCAGGATGTTGGATACGGTTCAGCTGAAAACAGTCGTAACAAGGTAGCCGCTTTTGAAAAGGTAATTGGATCAAGTCGAATACAATTCGAATTTTCTGATCCTGTGTACCAAAGGCGAAAAAGGAGGCCACTACAGATGCAATGAAACGTGCATTACGTATGTTTGGGAACGCATTAGGCAACTGTCTCTACGATAAGAACTACATTACGAACATTAGTAGAACTCCAAAGCAAGAAGTACGCCTATGACATGTAGAGTGATGGTGCACCATTGATAACTGAATTTGTGTGTGTAGATCAAATTTTATCCCCAAGATTTATACCGTCATCCGCAATTCGCACCTGATAATCCCCCCCCTGCTCCGTCTCCACAACATAAACCAACCGTGGCCACTCCCCCCGCTGCAAAACCACCTAGTTCTACCGCTACTATTACTGCTACCCCTCAGTTTGCAAGAACGGAGCATAATCCACCTGCAAGTACCACTACTTGCGATAGACCTCCTGCTAAGGAAGCGAGTTTCGTTTATGGTGCCTATGCATATGTTCCTGACATATATGTATTCTAATATATTGATGCAGATGAAGTTGAGGACGAGGTTTTTGCATATCTTATTGAGCAAGAATCCGATAAACCAGACGTAGAAATCCTGGAGGGATTAGCAGAAGAACCAGACGAATGGTGAGTCCCGACGCGCTTTGTGGGGTGATGTTTTTATATAGTTACATTTTGCACATGCTCGGAAAAAAATTATCAAATAAAGTATTGCTCATGTCGGGAAATAAACACGGCGTAATTAAGAGAGCGGTGAAAGGTGAACGGTGAGAGCGGCGCTTTCGCGACTAAGCAGTTGGTGACACGAAGTTTTCAGCATTCACATTCACCATTCACCGCCTGCAGAGGTGGAGAATGGCAAATCTGAATAGTTAATTTCCATATATGGTAAAGAAAACAGCACAAGCTTTTTGCCTGTACCTTGAATATTTTATAAGAACAGATCATACATAAACCGTTTACTCAGAGCATTCAAGGCATTGAACCCATTAAGCGATTTCATGTTAACCGCGGTTCTTCTAATCGCGCTGTAACCCCTCCCCCCTACTGTAAGAGTTTTTTTTAGACGTTGATATATGACACTCACTTTTTCTCTACCAGGATTTAAGCATGAAACCACTCTATACTTGATATGAGAAATGGCTCCTACTACCAGCATTTGTTCGCAAAGGGATCTTTGATTGGATTGCAGCAAAAGTTCGAGGTCAAGGTGGAGACGATGGCTGCCAAGAGCAGCTATAAATATATACGAGGGATAGTCAAGTTAAATCATTACATCTACTTTGGGCATCGAGAACTTAAAAGGTAATAGGCGGCGCGGGTAGACATTGGGAAAGCGAGAAAGGAGGCAAGCAAGTTCCAAAGCGTGCAGAAGGGCCTAGATTCCACGCTTTATGATTTCTACGCCGAATAGTAAGTGCATATCAGTGATTTCCGTGAAGAGAAAAGGCCTCTTTAACTAACACTCCGAAAGTCTCGAAGATATCGCACTTCAGGAAGAAAATGTTCCGAAACGAGCTCGACATCTCGTGAGGTGACTTAGCGGTCAAGCTCCGGGGGCCATTGCTTGAATCAGTAGTGCTCGTTGAGCAGGATATTCGCTTGAAATGGTGAGAACGATTATTCACAACCAGAGCAAGCGGCAAGCGTGGCTTCAAGGTTGATCTCCAACGTAAAACAGAGCGTAAATTGGAGTCAAACTGCTGATACGTTGAAAAGTTTCTATTGCAAACCACCGTATCAGGAGGAGGCGAGTAGCGGCGTCAATACGTCAATATTTTCGAACCCTACGGAAAGGAGTATTCACATTAGAAGTCTGGAGAGCATCAACCAAGATTGGATTAGGCACGACACGCAATTTGCCGGTTGATGACCGTAGGACGAAGGGTGTGGTACAGCCCGCCATCACCCCTTGGTACCGTTCGAAAAAAGATTGCGATGCTTAGGTGAAAATATACAGAAACAGGATATCTAGACATAAAAATTTTATGATATTTTTTGACGTACGAATAAAAAAAGTGCGACTCGGAGAGTCTCTACCACATCCTCCGTCTTACAACCATCAACCGTCGTATTTGTAGAAATGCGAGAGACCATTTGTTCTTAATGCACCAAGTGTATCTTAACAAACTTCGGAATCGGCCTGCAGTGTTACCAAAGCTCCAGAAACGGGAGGTGTAGCAAAAAATGCGCAATCAAACACCGCTGTTGAAGAAGGTGGGCGAAATCGAGATGTTGGGATACGGAGACAAAACCTTAGAAGATCAAGACATACCTGTGTCACTTTCACCACCCAATCGTGTCAAACGAAGTTTCGGACATCTTGAGTAAGAAAAATATATAAT
>JNDP01000865.1:0-14795 GCA_000696975.1 Apophysomyces trapeziformis B9324
TGATTTGTCATTGTACAGTAGCATTTCCTGCTCCTGCTTATCCTCGGAATGAGCGCAAAAAGAGCAACCACCAAGCACAGACAGCCATGTACAGTAAGTACCATGTGTTTTCTAGTTTATGGTTACGGCTAAACATGCTGCTGTGATATCGATCAAATAAATTTGTTGCAGCGGCGAACCGTGCAAAAAGTAGAAAAAGCGTGCATACTCTGATATTAGCATTATTTGTGGAGCCATTATACACGTGATGTGGTAGTAACTAACGTTTATTGAGAGGAGACATAGCCTATGTCGTGGTCTTTGTTTGCTTTGACGTGAGATTCAGCAGGATATCAAAGTTTGCAAGACTATTACCCACCGTCGATCAGACTGAGTTATATTGTTTTGCTTTCTTGTTCTGATACTAGAACTTTCTCCCTTTGCTTCCCATGTCTTGTGTATGTTTATGCTTGGTGTTTATTTTAAACTATCATGTCCACATCCACTCAGGAAGTGGAGCCTTACGCTAGCATTTCGGTAATCTTTTTCTTCGTATCATTTCTATTGTTAGGTAAGGCTTCCTTACGTTCAATTATTATGGATTTGTATATGTTGTACTGTGTATCATCAATTTTGTCGGGCAATTTCTTTCTTGCCTTATCAGTGAACGTCTGATTTTTGCATAGCTGCCTTTTGGAACAGCTTTCTTCTCCTACCTATTTTTGGTCTCAGTAAAAGGATCCAAATACTGATTACATACGTTGTAAAATATAATAGACAAAGTATATGTATGTATACAATATTAAATTAACCATAATGTTTCAGTAATTTTTTTTTGCAAAGCTAAGTTTTACTTTCTGATTTCTTTAATTGTTCAAAATGTATTAAAGTGTAGCAAATGCAGAAGTGTATACAAAGCAAAGTGTATCAATTGCAAACTGTGGCTCAAACGTCCCTGTAAGGGTCTGCATAGTCACAGTAGCCACTACATTTGGTAGCACCACGAATCCACGAGTAGCATTGATCTCTAAACACATACGCGTATCTGTTGTTAATGTCACCGACATCACAGAACTCTTGGGCTTGGAAAGGGTTATCTCATTTGCAGCCCGATGATATCGCATATCTTCTTGGCGAGGTTGTATTCATTATCACCAGAACACGGTGTTCTGCATCTATACCAGGTAGCAGATGCAATAAAAGCGGACATGATGATATGTAATGAAATTGCGTTGATGTTCATTGCTGTATTCCTGTGTTAGTTTCAACTATTTCTTTCCAATTTGGCTTGGACAATAGTTGCCAACCTGGTTCTTGTGCTGGTCTGTCAAACACTAAATGTACATAAAGCGAGGTTAGATGTAATTTATAGGGATACCACAAGACAAGCATTTCTGGCAGGAACAAGAACAACAACATCGTTATCAATGACCCCATCGTTGCATTGCCCGTAACGTCATGAAAGCATCACGATAACAGCGTTAGAAAAACAGCTTAAGTATGCTGGCTGCAGAAATTTTGATGATTGTTATCAGCAAAAGTGTCTTCCAGCACAATATATTGGAAACAAAAGATTAGATCCCAAGGCTCGCTTATGCCACTCTATATGATGTGTTGATTGCACCAACGGATCTATCACGCAAAGATTTGCTGGTAAGATGTGCGACTCGGCATAAATAATACTTAGTATCCGAGCCGTGGTTAACATAGAACATGCGGAAGAGGACTTTTTCCAGTCATGCTAACTTTGATTAGGTACTACTTTCAATTAGCTAGCGCATCACTTCCTAAACACCCAGTAACAGGATAAGCGGACATGATGACTATGGAAATGAATAAAGTTAATCCTCAACGCCAACGTACTTTGTGCAAAAATAGCTGTGCTCTTGATCCCAAGGAGCAGAGACAATACGACTGTTTTACGATGACGTACATGCAAACCAATGCCGAAATTGCCATAGAGAAATGGCCCAGAGACTATCACAGTGGGTCGTTTTAACGTAACTTTTGCTCTCTTAAAATCGTAACAATTTGAGCATGCATTTGCATGCATTATTCTGCTGGTTTCTGGAAAGCTTTCTAGAAATACGGTCAATTAGGTGATAGAGTAGGACGAATGCAGTAGGAAACCCCTTAAAGTGAGTGGAATAGTTTCGCTTTAAATTACCCAATTCGCTCGCGTGAACAAGAAATTTTGCCACCGCACCCTGCTAATGGTTCAGTGCTATCGAACTATCGCTTTTTGATAGCATTTGAAGAGCAATTCCAACATAGCTTTGTTAAAATATAAATATAATGATCATAGATAACACGAATCTTGTCAAGATATCCTACTTGTACCAAAATAATAAAAACGGAAAACAAAGGGAAGAGTGTAGTTGTAATAGAGGGTAACGGATGGCTGCATGGATGATCAGCTCTGTCATCATGTGTACATGTATGTTCATCAATATATCAGCAATTTGCCATGTTCAGTAGACGATATGTCTTGCTTAATCGTGCAAAGGAGAAAAAAAGGCTATGTTTGATTCATGATGGACGTGCTTGCTGCAAGACTCGATCAATATCTCTTGGATCAACGTATCGATCTTGTCGATGTGCTTCATATGCTGGTGGGGGTTGTTGCAGATCTGAAGCCAAATAGCCTGATTCAAATGGATTGGTAGAAGCTGATCCATGTCCTATTGTAGATACATCAGCAACCTTTATCCATGGATGACACGGCAAATAGCTTACCTGAAGCATCCGTATGAAGTGAAATTAGAGGAGTGGAAGCTACATTAATTCTTTTTCAGTCACTCTTGTTTTCACTGCCATAATCTTCTTTTACGTACGAGATCGGGAATGACGGTCTAAGTTACGAGGGGGAGTTGGAACTGGTCGTGAACGCGCTGACAGGTTGTTTGATGATGGAGAATCTTCAAATATTCAATCATGTTAATAAAAGCATTGGTAAATGCACCAAACTTACTGCAGGAGGTCATGCGCGTGATAGTATTCCTCACTCGTTCGTTGGGTATATGGGATGTAGACATGGAGGCGGAACCACTATATCCATAGTGAGTTGTACTGTAAAAAGACAGTTTCATGGCATAGAGTTGCGGACTTACAGACGGTCAATTAATGGTTGACGACGATGCGAATGGGAATCGATGCTACGGCTTATATTGTCACACATGGCTGACACCCTGCTACAGTATTCAGTAACTCTTCGTAAATTGATTGTCAATTCATTTTCCAGATTGGTATCTCGACCGCCCGTATGAGAGCTACCATTTCGAAAAGGGTTATTTCGATCGTTATGACCGGGTGCTACAATTATTCTTTACGACTCAGCATTGCCATCCCGACGATTTTTATACTTTTTGTTACCTGGCAGCGGCGGACCACGACCTATAAAAAGAAACGTGGATTAAAAATACAAATAATGCTTCGCAGATTTTTTTTGTTGGGTTATTCATACGTAATGTGCCTGTAGTGCGCCAGTGTTCGTTGGAAAGTCTTTGTTGCGTGTGTCGAAGTCGTTCTTGCTTTTGCCGGACTAATTCTTGGCGCCACTGTGCGAGTTCTTCTCGTACGGCCAAGGGTTTCTTGGCGGCTGTCTATCCTTCCATTTTAGGCCAACGAAGGTCAAAAAGAATATGTTTGATCGTCTTGCCGCATGGACTTACCTTATTCAATGGCTAAAATAACATTATAAAAGAAGCATGAGCCTTGTCTTATCATAATGAAATGGATAAAATCCAGTCTGTACCTGTGTAGAGTGAGGTCGTGGTGGTAAAACAGGGAATGTGTTGCTTTCCGAAGTCGGCGCGGTGGGTTCAGACATACTTAACAGTACGTTTGATGCTTGTTCGACATCGTCTTCAAAATGTGCCAAGATATCTTCGATCACTACAGTGTCGTAATCTGCGAAAGCTTCTTTAAGAGTGTGGAGTTTTTGACTGTGGCTCATTCAAGCAGGGGGAATCAAAAAGGGGGAAAGAGTGGAAAAAGAAGAAGGTAATGCGGTTAAGCCAGTTTCGGATTTTTTTGGCGTGTAACACAAATGAGGTCATTGTCTGCCAACAAGCTGAAAGGCTCATACCTTGTTAAATACCTGTCATGATATCATGATGGAATAACAAAAATCAATAATGCAAAATGATTCAGCAGGAATGATCCTTTTCTTATAGATAAATCGGAATCATGGGTTCGATTACCCATTAATGAGCCAGTGCTTCGTCCTGCCCGAGTAATAGCGAATCCAATACGTATCACTATCTATCCTTCAGAAAGTTAAGCAGCCCGCTGTATCAATTAGCAAGCTTAGTCTAAACTGATATCCATGCTATTCCCTCACTCTTTTCCGAATTGAAATTCAGAAAATTAATGAAATTCAGGCCGAGTTTTCGTAGCATAAGACTACCTTTCTTTTACTGTACAGCCGCTGCGATACATATATATGAAAACGAGCAGAGACATCCGGATTTCTTCAATAGCAAGATTTAAAAAATGAAGACACAGGGAATGTTTTCTTTGGTAGTATAACTTCAATGAGGAATGAAAACAAATTGCTGTAGACCCCGCACTCGTCCATAAGGAGAAGGCCCATCTTCTTTTACACGTCAGTTTCATGATTTCGGCTAGCTGATCTGTACGGCCAGAATAATCTATGCAAAACCTATGTCAGGGACAAAGGAAATGCAACGGCTCTAATGATCGGTTAGTAAACATTGAAGGGATTTAGTGTTGCCAGGGGAATGCAGGTAACTTTAGTAAATTAAAATCTCGCATGAGCAGCTCTCTCATTCCTCTTTTCTTTACCGTTCGATGATCTTCCGCTTATATGTTTATTTTCTGCAGATGAACTCTAGGAAACACCGGAGTTAACAATGGAGAATGGTACAGTAAGCCGTAAGGAGACATCGGAGGAGAATAGTCATCATGCATAAGTAAGATTAGGAGCGGCTTACTGTATAAAAGTACATAGTTCTTCGCTGTAAAACCGTCATTCCATCCAAGTTATCCTTCTGCACCAATGTATTCTCAACTATTTAAGTTTCTTATACTCGCTTTCTTTGCTGTTGTGGTCCTTGCCAGACAAGAAACAGAAGAAGACCCGACAGAATACGATTCTCACGGTAAACAGACCCATGGATCCACCTTGATCCAAAGAAACTTAACCTCTTCTTTTTATCAGCTTGCCAGATATTCCCTCGTAACCAATGTCGTCAACACTGTCCAGAAGGCTTTGCGGCGGTGAAATTCTTCAAGTGCAAGAACGGATCCGAAGACAACGAATGCTGTAACCTGAAGTGTTGCTCTTACTCGCGTCAATGAGTCCCTTTTCATTAAGGGAACAGCAATCCATTGCCTTTGTTTGTGTGTGTTTCTTCTTTGTTGCGCATTTTCTTTACTTATTCATGATAAAGTACAACGCTTCTCTATCCGTAGCGTAGCCCAGAATAAAGGCCAATAAGAAAAGTGGATTTGAATTGAATATTGTTCGTTAGGAAGCTAACAAAAGCTTGCCATTTGGAGTGAATATCGCGTTTGGTTACTCGCCCATCTTTGTCTACATCAAACTGTTCACGGTAACCGCCTTGCATTCTATCCCAATGAATGGTGATGTACCCTTTTGAAGACATGTACTAGTAAAATCGTTCCTTTCCTGTATTAACCAGAAGAAATGCCAATGACCGGAATTTACCTGCAGGAAAACGAACCCTACACCCACTGCCATTAAGAATAGCTTGCCAACCTTCTTGATAAGATAGCCCGTACAAAATCCGAGAAAAGTGCCAAATGTCAACTCCCCTTTATGGAACAAAGATTGTCGGTGGCCAGGTGTGTCCTTCTTTAGGATCTTGTCCACTGCTTCGGCAGCTTGTTCTTCTGCTGATACGCTTTTCTGCGTTCCCAAAAAGATACCTTCACATTGCACTGGTGGTCTGAGAAACAACGAACGGGCACCGCCTGCCATGGTTAATCCGCCCACGGATAATGGTATTACACGATGCCCCAGTGATTTTGAGAAGGCTATATGGAAAATAGAAAGAGTTTGTGCATGTCTTTTCTTTTTCTTCTCTACTTCATTTTTGGGAGCTTAGGGTCCACATACATCGACGGTGATAGGATAACATGCGCAGTGGCATGGAGGGTTTTACGGAACGTCCCCATGAGGTCCGTTGAGCCGTAGCAACCGTTCGGAAACTAGCACGGAACATGATCTAGGCAAAATAAGAAGAGGAAAAACAAAGTGCAACAGGGGTTTGCATAAGATATCTGGAAATAAGTTGGCCGGATATCGTGATGGCGAAACATATCGAATGAGAAATAAGAGCCAAGCCGTCAATGAAATCGTATCGAATCGGGTTGGTTTTGGAACTTACCCAGGGCAAGGGATCCCATTTGGTTTGGTACCGTGTAATTCTGATAGAACGTCAAATAGTACCTGCACAAAGCAATTAGGAGCAGTGATACGTTTGATACTTAAGACAAGAGGAGCATTAACCTTCAATACTTGCTACTGATCTGACAGTTAATTGGTATGGACGAATTTCATATACACGTCATATTAACTGCATTCGCTCTCTGTCTGTGAATACAGAGCGCAACAACTGTGATTGTTAAATTTCGCCAAGTTTTCGCACGGATGAGGCATCCATAGAATCTATGATATATTTGTACCTTCAGGAAATATGTATCTTATGCAATGAACACTCTCTGTGAATATCAGTCTATTCTCATAGGATGAATGACTAAAGATGTTATAGCCTCCAACCATAGTCTGCTAAAGCCTCTAGATTCCATGCCTTGCACAAGGGAGACAAAGTGGAATCTATGCTATCAAGCGTTCTTAGCTTCTATAACATTTCGAAAAGGTTTCGGTAGATCGAACAAGCCTGACATCTTCTCTATTTTGGAAAGAACGTCCTATAGTATCACAGGTAGTAGATGGTTGGTATCAACAGAATTATCCTATATGTTGCAATAAAAATATTTCTCATCGTTCAAGGCATTCATCCAATATCTCCATCGGGTGATGACGTTCTCGCCGCATACTACCATATTACTTTGGAATCAAACCCGATGCACCGGCTATGCATCGTGTCGCCCTTGTCTTTTTAGGTTTAGCAAAGGTATCTGACGTGTGCAGCATTCCGTCATTCAGCGAGCCATATAGAAAGAACGACTTGCACAATTTCGTTCGACTATGTTAAAAGCGCGAGTACTTCTATTTCGCTCACGTAAATACATCCTTTGCAGCAAAGTGTGAACTGCACGATCTTTCTAACCATTTGCGATGTCGCTGTTGTATCTCGATCACTAATACCGGGAAGACTCAATAAGATAGCACGTACAAGCTGATCTCATAAGGAGAAAAGGCAGCAATGCAAGTTCATAGTAATATAGTGTTATCTTTGACCCGATTTTCTGTCAATAGAAGTGCTTACGTACAAAAGAAAACAAAGCAATGTGGAAGTATTCGAGCGAAGAGAAAACAATTAGATCTTAGGAGTGTAAAATGGCGTGAAAAATTTTTCCTTGTAAGACCATAGGGCAGCCAAATCCAAAGTACTTCCGCAAAAAAAAAAAAAAAGGAAAAACACAACTAAAAACGCAATAGAGATACATACTTAAATTATGTATTAGAAATGACATTTCTCTATTACTGTTCCTAGAGTACAAGCAAACAAAGTCAGATATTATCCCACATTTATGCGTTGGGCCAACTAGATTTTCTATCACTCACATCAGGAATCGAATAAGCAAACAACTTCCTATCTTAAATCACCACGTGCAATTTGAGTATGTGCGTATTTTGGCCTTTCAATATCAGAAGCGCTCTTTGATAAGTAATTCATTGAACCAGAGCATGCATGAATGGATAGTTGTGCATATCAGTATTGCCTTAAAAAACTTGCTAACCTTACTTCTGTTGTTGAAATCCTTTGATAGAACCCAACTTCAGCAACAGAAATTTTTTTCTTTTAGCGTTCCGTTTCTCCTATGCAGAAATAATGGTGATCATCGGTTGGGTCTTGGCACTGGCATCTTTTTCAATGTCAGATGTCGCTCACATATCGAACTCTCCATGCAAGGCTGATTCTGAAAACAATAAGATCTTCCAGCTCCCCGACATGTTGCGTATTCACTGTTGTTGGGGACACCCCATAGAACGTGTAAGGATGCATATTTAATTCTTTATCTTCGATTTTTTTTTGGGGGGAGAGGGTAATCTTCGGGAAGGTTTCTGCAGCTTATTGTCGTTTTTTCATCTCAGCTGCAGTACGTCTTCCCGCTTCCTCTTGCGTTATTATTGTTATTATTATCCAACTTTATCATCGCCATTCGGAGCTTTGCCAACTTGAATGGTATCATATGGTTTTTATGGATCTTGTATTGTGCTATACAGTTTCCTAATTAGTCCTTCAGCGAACTCTCGGCCTTGTACAAAAGAAACAACTTCATTCGTTCTGTAATCCACAAATCAGAACGTTCTATGAGATACACAATCTATTTTTTTTTTCCAACGTACCGTGCTAGTAATTCTTTAAGTAACTCCGTACTGAGCTCGTTTGATTGGCCTGATACCTTGACTTGGTCTTGCCTCAAATCATACCGTGTCCAGTCCACAGTGGCAGCCATCTTTGGTGATATGGAAAGATTGGCAAAAGCTTCTGTCGGTAGCACCTGTAGTGAATATGTGTTAGCATTATAAACTATAGCCTCACACATGTTACTTTTAGAATTAACATAGGCGAAAGACGGGAGAAAATTATCCTAGCGCGGTCCTGTTCTGAATTACTAGAAAGTACATGTTCATCCAGTCTAACAAAAAAAAAAGGAACAATATTATTAGCAAAGGGATCAGTCTTATCGTTGGTTGAGGAACTTACTGTGGTTGTGTTTTCATAATATGTAAACAATGGGTGACCACTGTCCAAACAACTTGTGGATATTGAGTCACAACAGAAGCGAATGCTCGCCAAACAGGGATAAAAATTCCATCTGCAGGTGAAGCATAGGTTTTATATACCAACCGTTGCAAGCCCTCTTGCAGGGCACTCACATCTGCCTTTTAGTACCGTTTAAAGTGTAGTTACTATGCATGTTTCCCTGTTATTTCCGATTTGTACCTTGGTACCCCAGAGATTCAGAACTGTAAGAAGATCCAACGCAAAGGCTTCCACATCTTCATATATGTATGATAAGAGCTTTGTGTCATTCTCTGAAAAGACAAGAGACTATAGTACTTTGCTCTTTACCTGCAGATTCCAGAGAATGAATGGTCTCAGAAAGCGAAACAATGTCACTTGGCGTCGCCTCTTGAGTGTATCTCATGCAATGTGGACGCGTAAGGAACCCTTGGCGATACTTGAAATCCCTACAATATAGATGATCAAAAATTAAGAACAGAAAGTGTGTTCATTTTCTAACTAATATGAACTTACGTACCTTACAAGATCAATATATACAAGGATACCGTCGTTGATCCAATGATCAACCAACAAGGCCTTTCCTATAAGTGCCTTACAATACTGATTCGTACGAATGTCCTTGCTATGAGCCATTTCCATCAAACGAAGGATTAATGTAGGCAGGTCTATGCAGAATACAAAACGCGGTCGGTCATCGATGAACAATATAGGTTAATACCGCCTTACGTAGGATAGGCATCCAGTGGATTAATAGCTCGCAAGCTGTGTCGTTATTAATCACTAACTTTAGTAGACCTTCTGTGACAAGCCCACTAAAGAAATCGAAAAATACAAATCATGTTAAAAATTCTTTTTACTCATTCCTTCAAGTGCTGTGGTGAAACTTGCATAATCTCGGGTCGGTCTTTAGCAGGGTCCACCATTTGACGCAAAATGGCCAAGCTTAACATAAATGCTGGTCCTTCCTTTTCTGGAATATGGTCAAGCAACCTAGGAATCGCTTCTGCAGGTTGGCGTATAGTATGCTTTACAAGTTGGCTGATGGCATGCTCTTTGTCAGTCTCTTGGAGGTCAGAATCGTACCAAGAAAACGACATCATCTCATCGTATACAGAACCTGGAAAACAATCAGCATCAACGCAGCTAGATGCAAAAAGAAGGATAGAGGGTATCAGATATTGCCCCAATCTCCCCAGGAGTGTTTGATGCGGTCCATTATGAAACTTTAGTTTATCACGATATTGTCAGTTACAGGCTTTACACATGTCTTACATTTTCTTACCAGTGAACCGCAAGCTGCTTTCATTTGCTGTTTTTCTTCCTCTGAAACCTTAGCATTTTCTGCCCAAATATCTGGGGCAAACAAAGCTAAAATCAGCAATTTTCCGTAGCTCACAAGCCAGTTGCCCTAAGCACGAAATGTGTTTTAAGATTGTTTGCTCTTAAAACCAAGTACATACTTCTTTGTTAAGTAAACTTGCTCTTTTCTTAACGGAAATAGGTTTTTGTGACAAGATCTGCTTTGTACTGATATGCTCCTGCAAGAAATGCCACGTTATGCTGGCACGATGGCAACTATCTAGAAACCATGACTCTATGAGACATTTCCTGTTGTAGCCTTTCTCGAATCTTACCGTAGTCTTCTTCCATCACTGCTTTTTGTGCTGTAGAAATAAAGCTGTAGATTTCACGCCATGCTGAGAACTCCAAGGGATGGATGTTTTGGCGCCACTGAAAATGAGAAAGTTTTCAGCAAGTCGAGCGGATTCGTTGGTTGGTCATCATCTACTGCTAACTCACCTGCCGCATCCTTTGCAATGTTTGGCGTACGTGTTCCCACATATCATTCATTCCTATCCGTAATGAATCATCTAGCACGTTCATCTCTTGCACAAGGATAAGCTTTTCCCCTTGGCTACTTGGCTGGCGAGTGGGATGCACCAAAGCCAAAGCAGAATAATCCGAGCAGGTCAGTATGACGTCGGCTGCAGTGCAAGCTAAAAGAGTAGGTTGTTCTCTTTCATATATTTCAGTCTATCCACGTTATGCGCTCGATGAACATCCAAATTTACCCGTGTTGATTGACGACATGGAGAAGAGAGGGAATAAGTCGTTGTATAATACAGATCTCTTCAGGAATAGGCTGGTCCAGAGACCATTTGGTCATGACAAATTTTAAAAAAGTGGAAGCAGCCAGCTGCCTTCGTTTATCCATAGATTGTAATTCGCGTTCGATGAGTTCACCAAAAGAAGACCGATGGTTTGAATGAAAAAGAAAGAATCGTGCCAGCCGTTTTGCAGGTTGACTGATGGAATCATCACGCTTCAAAAACTATGAGAGATACAAAGTGTGAAAGGACGGTTGGTGAACAAATAGAGAGAAAGACGCAGACAGATGAAGAAGTTTTGTGCTACTTGCTTTTTCTTTCAATGGATCATAAATAGGCGTCCATGCTTTATCTCCGTCATTTTGCGAATCCAGGTAATTCTCCAGTGAGATTAATGCTTTCATAACAAGCCCTTCTTTTTCTGTGGGTACGTTTATCCGCGACGAAAAGTCTTCCTGCAATAGTTTGTCAAGGACATGCTCTCTAACATTCAACAGAATGTGCATGGCTTTCCCTAATAACAGATCGGGCTCGGGGGGCTGCGTATCTGGAATAGCGGTGTCCTCTTCATGTAAATGTATCTGTGAGAGTACGCCATGCTTGTTAGCATGATCGTCAGGAATGATTATCATAAAAGAGTTTGCCAACAGAGACCGAGTGCTGGCGGAGTATGGAAAAGCCAAATGGGTGCAGATATCGGCTCTTTTCAAAAGTAATCTCGTCCGCAGGCCTGTAGGATACACGCCAGAGCTTTCGAACTGTACTAAAAAAAACCTATTTCAATGTGATGGCTACTTAACAACGGTTATAAATAAATGTGCATGCAATCATAACAATTAGCTTCGCAACACGAAGGTGATCATGATAACATTCTTAGGAAGCATAAAAGGAGCGAACATCTATATATCTATTTGTTACGATAAGGGAACGCACATCCAACAAGCCTGACTTATCTCTATATTTCGACAGTATAATAATGGAAAAAAATAGCGGGTAAGAATAATTCCATAGCAAACGAAAAAAAAAAAAAAGAAAAAAGGGCAAGTGGCTTTCTTTTCGAAGCGTTTCCAATGGCGCGCGCATAAAAAAAACATTGATAAATAATAGCTAAAGAACCTCGATTGGGTAATATTCCCTAAAAAAGTGTATGATGTAATCTCCAGAATTTTTAGGGATCGAGAATGTGAGCAGCAAGAATTTATCGTTGCTTTTCATCACAAAAAGGTATATAAATGGCCCCATTCTGCTCTCTGCATTCTTTATGGTGTTTACGTCTTCCGAAGTCTTCTAGCTTTCCGCTGTTTGCCGGCTGTTCACGGTCCGTTAGCCTTTCGTGGTTGCCATTCTTTGAGAGGTTTCCTAGTTCTCCATCGGTCTCTGGTCCCTTGCGGTCGCCTGCCTTCCGTGGTGATAACTGTTTTCCAATCGCCGTCTGGTACTTCATGTTCTGCTATCGTTCTTGGGATATGCTTGTCTTCTACGGTCAATTGGTGCTTTCGGGGTCGTTTATTCCATCACTTCTATCGCAGTCCTACCAGGACTGTCAACTAGCTGACCATGCATGGTCGTAGTCCTACCTTGGACTAACCAGAAAGTGAGGACCACATTGGTGGTCTTTGTTATTCCACCTTGGGCTAATAGTATACTTCGACTGCCATAGTCGAAGTCCTTATGGTTTTGAAGCTCCCTGCGGTAATTCCCTGTGGTGTTTCTACTAGTTTGGCGCTCTAAGTCAAAATGCGGTCATTTTCTGCTAAGTGGTTCTCATTTTGACCCTTAGTAGAAAGAGAATCTGGAACGGTTGTCGTGCTCTCTGTGGTCTTCTCTGGTCCTCCGAGGCTCGTAGCCTAATGGGAGTCTTACTTGTCTTTTGTGACATGTTAAGACATTACTAGTTTTAGAGCTCTCGTGGTCTTTCGGGTCCCTTTGCGCCCATACCAGGAGGTCGGTCGGCCTGCAATTTTGCAGCTTTCTGACCAATTCAAGGTGTTTCTCTTTATATATAAAGGAAATAAAAGTCTCTTAGTCTGCTCCACGTGGGCATTGCATGCAAAACATACCCGTCCCGTTTTTAGAAGACATGGCCCGTTTTTACTGATGGCAAAGCTCATTGTACTGTGAAGTTGTATTTTATTTAGCTGGCATTCTTTATCTCACGATGATCGCTACACTTTTCTCTCAGTATACCCCTCCCTCAAGGTTTCCTACTAATCAAATATTGCAATGAGTAACTACAGACTCTTTGCAGACGCACACATATTTCGGTCAGCAAATCGTGAGCATGCATAGAAGAAAGCTTGTATGAACTAATGCTCCACAGTAGTATCACAGAGCAACAACATCAGTGATCACTGGAAGCAAGCGTTGAAATAGATTAAACTGGAGATTAAAAAAATTTGCTTTACAAAGCTTTGTGCAACATAACCCACCGGATATGCCATATTTGATATCTGTCACTTTAACTAACCGAGGTGCTTAAAATAACGGTTGTCCCAGCGTTTCAATGTATTCAGCACATTGCTTGTATATAAAACGTTCTGGTCTATTCGTCTGATTCATTACGTTAAAAATCTTTCTATTTCGGCAAACGGATGAGGAAAAAAAGTTAGACTACGTAAATCCGCTTTGACCATTTCAGTTATGAAGACCGAAAAGAAAGAAATGAACTTTCGGCGTCTAAAACACTGGCCAAGGTTAAAAGGAGAAGGGAGAGAGAGAAGATGTCGATTCTCTTTCTATTCTTTTTCTCTCTCTCTTTCTCTCTTTTCCTTTTCTACCAGCAAACAGTGCACTATGTTTGAACCAGCTGCATTCCAACCTCCTCAAGATGTGGACGAATGGAAAGCCAAGCTTATGGGGAAGATCATTATTGATGATGAAAAAGAAGATACAGGGGAGATAGTGGAGCAGTCTGAAAACGTAAGTTCAGTAAAACTAAAGATCGGGAAACTGGATCAAATCCTCTTGTTTACACTTCCAATTAGACTGTGTTCAAGAGTACAATTCCTAAACCAAACCGTGTGCAATCCGAGAATTCTCCCATGACCATGGATTACAGACCCAATCGATTGAACGTGATTTACGATGAATCAGGAACAGTGGTACAAGTCTTTTACGCATAACAAGTTATGACATAATATTCTCTAACTGAATACTATTTATGTGTTTGCCAATCTAATAAAGGAACCTGGTCGTCGATTGGCATAATCTCTCATGTGCAAGAAAACGTGCAAAATGTTGGATGCAGCCATGGAGTCTCGATTCCAAAACATGGTCGTACATGATTTGTTAGAGCATGTCAGTACGACATGAATTTTCGAGCCTTCCTGGCCTCGCGCATCTCTTCCTTCTTTTGCATTCTGTAAGTTTCGCTTCTGACAGACTGGACATATTTGAGACGTTAGATATTCGTCAAAGAGGAACACAAAAGTAGGAGCCTAACAAAAGCGAGCTTAGTCACTCATGGAATTTTATATAACCGCTTATACCTTTCGTTGTCTGGCTTTTTGTTGCAATTCCTTCAGAATAGCTTTGGTAGGCGCAGCTTTCCGTCCTTTCATGCTCCCGGAGAATGCTCCATTTCCATAAGCAATAATTATGGGCTTCTCTTTTTCCTCCGGTCGATCATTAGCTGATAAAGGGACCCATTTCCGAATCACTGGACTTGCATGTGTTTTCCTCGCTATCTGAGCTATATTTTTTGCTCCCATACAGTAGTCTTTTTGCAATTTCGCTCCGTCCTTTCTGTTTCTTAATATACGACTTGAATCTCAATTTACTG
>JNDP01000866.1:0-41853 GCA_000696975.1 Apophysomyces trapeziformis B9324
CAAATCACTCAGTATAAAGCACAGTCCATAATCACAGTCCTGTCCATCTAGATCCACAGACATTTTAGTATAAAAGAGTAATGTTTTTATTTGAATAACCATCATCCTATATTGAGTCCCGCGTATATTGCTTGTCTCTTTCTCTCATCAGATAAAACATTATAGCCAGACCTTGTAAGCTTTCTCTTGTACTCTCTCTGTTCCTCTGGTGTTTTTCTCCATTTGTGTTTGATGGAGTTTTTCAGTTCATGTACTTTCGATCAATGGGTGGGCTAAAATGTGCTCATGATAGACAATGCCCCTTAAGCCCAATAATAAACAAAAACACTTCATCTCTCAGGCAAATTGTCCCTGGTGCGAGAGGAGGGTCTCCCGTTCCAGATTACTCTTACGTGACTCTCAATTGTTTTATGTACGCTGACGATGTGGCTCTTGTGGGTCGCCCCGTTGACGTGCATAGAATGTTGAAGGCTGCAGAGGTCCATTCTGTTCTTTTCGGTTATCGATGGAGTCCTAGCAAATGTGAAGTGCTTAATGCGTCACAGGAGGATGAGTTCTTGCTGTATGGTGAGGCTCTTCCTATCTGCAAAAGTTTCCGTTACCTCGATATACCTTTTTCTTCTGGCGGTATGGATCATGATCTATTACTAAGGCAGTCGAATACCAAGGCAATCACAGCAATGCAGTTGTTGAGGGATTTGGGTGTTCATATGTATGGATTCGGTCTTACTGCAGCTCTTCATGCCTACAAAATATTTGCTCGTCCAATTATGGAGTATGGCGTGGCGATTTGCCACTTGACTGCGGATATAGTGAAATCACTGGATGATACCCAACGACGTTGTCTGAGGATGTGTCTTCAGCGGAACCCTGCTAGCCCAGTCGGTACGGTCCAGGTTGATTCACTTGCTGGCCTACCCGCAATGTATGCGCGCTTTCAGATTCTGCAAGCAAAATTTGTAAAGCGTGCCTATTCTCTCCCGCGCACCACCTTGCTGAAAGTGATGATACCACAGATAGAGGGTTTCCGAAGCCCTTACGCCTGGTTGAAACTTGTTACCAATCCTCTTTGGCGTGCAAGCAGACGACTCCAGCGTAGTCCTGATCCACCACCTGACCCTCTCAAGTGTGCGATCTTGGATCGTCTTCAGGCGATCCATGATCAACAGCGCGCTGAGTTTGTCACGGTGAGGAGGGCTCTGCCATATCCTGGATGGGATCCCACCTTGTTACTTCCTTGCACTACTAAGGAACGCTATCGTCTGATTAAGTGGCGTATTGCCTGGCTCCCGCCTACTCCGTCTGTATCCTGTTTATGTGGTAGTGAAAGGGCTAATCAGGCGCATTTCGTGGATGGATGCTCTATTCTCTCTCTCACATTCGTTCGTTGTCAGATTTGCTGCCGTCTCCTGTACTGGAGGATGTGCATATTATCGATCATGTGTTGAATGAGTTTCCACTGTCTCTCCGCCAGTTTGATGAAAAGTTGGTGAACATATGGCGTCAGCTGTCGTTTATCCTTCACGAAATCGACCGGTGCACGTCTACCTCGGCTTTTGACCCTGAACCTCTTCCTGGATCCGTCCTTGCAGATGCGTTTGATGAACACCAGCGTCAGCTGCTAAAAAAATAAAAAAAGAAAAAACAAAAAAATTCTCTTTCCCCTCTTTCTTCCTCTTCTTCTCTCACCACGGCTTGTAGCTCTATTGACCCTGTTCTGTAGTTGTGTGTCTATTGCGAATGCGTAAGTAACATGTTAGATGTTTTGCAGCTCTTCTACTGAGCCAATGACGATGCTCACTGGTTTGGTTGGTTCTTATATCCAAAGGCTTGATGCCTCTCCATTGTGCAGTTTTTATTTTTATGTTTTTTTATCCCCCTGTGGGTTTTTTATTTTTATTTATGTTTTCTACTATGTACCTATGCTATCTCTATGCTTCTCCCTTACCTCTTGCTGCTTCTTTTACTTACCGTTTCCCCTTTGCCGCATTTGGCCAAAGTATCATGCCGATTTTCGTGTCACTTGGCCTGTGCCGCACTTACTCTCCTTTATGTTTTTATTTTTTACCTTGTGTTTGAGGTTTTTTACATTCCTATGCCAAAAGATCAATGGGTGGGCGATTTGCTCATGATAGACAATGCCCATTAAGCCCAATAATAAACAAACACTTCATCTCAGGCAAATTGTCTTTTTCCGTGACAAGGCTGTGTGATGTTTACCAGTCTTGCCAAATGGAGATGTTTTGTTGCGTACCTAAAGGTTGTCTGTGAGAGCAAAGGCGTGCCATTAGGCCTATCAAGTGCAAAGACAACTAAAGGTTGTGCCCCTAACCGATAGGCGATCTGATCCTTGGCCTGTTAGTAAAACGTTGTTCCCATGATCCTGGTTCCTTTAGAGCGTCCGCTTACTCTTTGTCCTTCTGCTCATCATTAATGCTGTGTAGTCGATCTCCTTTTGTTGTAGTTAGCATTCTTTTTTTATTTTGTCCATCTATCCTGACATGTTCTTCCTAGATCAATTGATCATGTGATCACGTAGTAAACTTCACTATTTAACCGAATGAAAAACACGAAATAAAGAGGACATTCAGGTTTGAAGAGTGAATCGTGTGTGTATCTTCTGGTTGTTTTCAGAGAAACCCTTTTCTTTTATTTCTTTTTTATTCTTATCGTCCCTTGATATATTATTTTCTTATTCTTCTATCTTTCCTACTCACATATTGTTTTTTACACTTAAAACTCTATTTTCACCTTATCGTTTTTCCCTTTAAACGTTTGTACCCCTTTTTTTCTTCTTATTGTATTTTCATACTTCCCTTACACGATACCAGACACCACACGCGACATCCGACAAAAGAAGGACAGTCATATTTATGGCAAAATAAAAAAGGTAAAATTGTAATCAAGCTTTTGGATATTATTTGATTTTAGTGATTACTGCGACTTTTTATTAGCTTTTGTTTAATGCTGTAAATAGAGTTCTATATAGTTTGGTTGTTTTTAAAGTTTGCTAGACTGAGCTAAAGTGAAAAGAAGTAAGCAACTAAAAAGAAAAATAAGGCTATATAGAAATAGGGTTTCGCACAGTTTGGTTCTTCTCAGTTCTTTGCTAGAACTGAACTGAACCATAATCGTGAAGGAACCGAACTGAACCGAACTGAAAAGAACCGAAGAACTAAGGAACCGAACCGAACCTAATCAAACTAAAAAGAAAAATAGGAGAAGACTATAGAGAACCGTTTGTTAGAAAATAAAGAAGTAAAAAACCTTATATAGGATAGTTATGCTAAAAGGATTATATTCCTGTAGGAAGTATGGTCGTCACAATTTACAAACTGTTTTACGTCAAAATTGACTAAACGTTTTTACTCATTTGCAACTAACCAAGATGGATTTTGTTTGTGCTCTACTAATTCATTATGATGAAATGAGCAGCATTTCGTCAATGCCAAGTTCCACAAGAATGTTTGTAATCAGGTAACTGTTGTAGCAATGTCAACGCCATTTGAATGTTACTTTTCAGCATCGTTGCTCTTATTTCTATACAAACGCAATTAACCAGACTGACATGTTATAAACCAGTTAATGCCTTTGAAATTCTGATCGTGCTTTTCTTTTAAATCAATTATATTTAATCACAATTTCACTAACTAGTTATAAGGAAAATATAGCTTGGTTCTTCGGTTGCCTTATAAAAGATCTAAACGTAGCCCAATAAATAGTGAATAGTGATGCTAAGCCCATTATAAAAAATCTGCTTCTCTGCTTAACTGAAAAATTAGGTAAAGTTCTCCTGAGACGATCTGGTACTCATTGGTATTTTCCAATCACAATAAGATCAATGTATAATTTCAGACGTAAAAAAACAAAAATAGTAAAGGTAGAGAGTTATTGTCATTTACTAAAAGCTATCTAACAAATTCAAAAACGCACATCCTATATTTGCAAATCTTATGGTTGGGCACAGTCCAAACTGGTATGTAAGTACGGACTGAACTTTATCAAACTGCAACAAGTCGAGGTTTTTTCTGCTGATCTATATGTCCCAGCGTTATAAGAATGTAAATAAGCTTGTGATCCAATTTATTCAAAGCGTAGCAATTCTAGTTTGTTTTACCCTTACGTGATAGCAACTTAAGATGGGCTTACATTTGCTAATCGCCTTCGTAAAATATAGCTTCTTCTGGTCTTTTGCCCCTGCAAAGTTATTGAAAATAATCTTAGCTTATAAACGTTCTACCTTTCTTCATCGTCTGTCGAATTTTGTGCACTTGGTGAGCTGATTGCGACGTTTTCTTGGTATTTAATGTTTAACATTCTGCCCGTAGAAGTATATGAAATGCTATCCAATATGGATCCAAACTTGGTTACTATGTGATCAACCAGTATTTCAATGTTTTTCTGCAAGCATGTTAGTCAATAGATACTGTTACGGCTGGCATTACCCGTGTTACGCATTCCAAGAAATCCAAGCATGCAGAATTTAGCAAATTGTTTCTGCCATTTGTTTCTAAAAAGATTCGAAAAGTAGCTTCAAACACGTTGTTATCGATAAGCTGGCGATTGTAGACCGGGTTATCTTCCTCAACGCATGCTCGAAGAAAATGAAGCACTTCTATTTATTTTCCAAATTAGTACCTATACAACGACAAAGAAATTCTTACCCAGCCAAATAGGTTTGTTGTTTGATCTGTACAATTGAACTATTTTAGCAAGAATATCCGTAGATGATATCAGATATTTGCTTCGACTGCCGTGATTCTTCAATATGAAGCGAAGAAGTTCACACACGTGCCAATAGAGAGACGCGTCTTTCTGGGATAACTCAAGACGCTCAATCGTTCCTATTCTCAAATTAATATCCTGGTTATATAACCTGAATTTACCGGTAAGGTTGATTGGTCTGATGTCAACCGACTCGATGGGCTGGATAAGTATAGATGCGGAATTGTCATAAAATAGCGTCAGAAAATCCTCAGCGTTTGGGTCAATCTCACGAGCCTTCTGTAAAGTATTAAAAGTTGATAACAATGGATGACATAGGCAGTACCTTTGATGCTGTGGTCAAACGCAGATGCGAACTGTGCCCCGGATCCAGCAAAATCTGGAGAATCTCAGAATACTGTGTTGTACTTTGGACATCTTGATTCATAATAAATTGTCGTACAATAGTCTCCAGCAGAGTTACTGATATCTTTGTGTCCTTGGACTGGTTTAAGATCCATTTTCGCACGAGGAAAACGTCGTGGATAACCACCGTACGCAAAGCCGATAGACTTTTGATCCGTATTTCAACGTCTTCATGACAAAGCAAGCGAGAAAAAACGCCGAAGAGACCGCATGACGCAAGAGTTCTATACCACGGTAGAGCATTCAATGAGTCCTAACATTCTATTACAACACGAATGGTTAACCTGTATAAACTGGTACGTGTCGCCAAATTGATTAATCTGGCTTTGTGACACAACTGCAATAGTACATGTATTGCGTCTTTAGCAAGCTGCTCGCTTAATCCATGGCTATTTATAATCTCGAACAACGTTGGTAAATAATCTTCTTTTCTTTTGATGTAAGTGACGATGTCCATATATCTAGAGGTGATTAATGACTGGAAGCTGTTTATTAATGCTGTCCCTGGCATATCATTCATGTAGATGATATCCAGAAGATATTGCAGGCGAAACGATTCACGGATGTCCTCCAATACTTTCTCATCGTCTATTGGTACAACCTAAAATTTGACGATCAGATTTGGTTCGCATGTATTATCACACGTACAGGCACCAGTTTTGAAACCTCTTGTAGATGGTCTCTGTAACGTGCCTGCGATTTGTATCTCAAATCATCTATAGACAAAAAGCTATCAGCTCCAAATAACCGATATGGATGTACAAACATTCTAAGATTCCAAGCACACCATCAATAGTATCATCTTGCACGAGACGTTCCAGTAGGCTTTGACGATTCAGTAACACTAATCGTAATTAGCCATGGTTGATTACGACAAACCAAAAAATAGACGTACATATCATTATCATAATGTTACATAATAAATAAAGATCATCCATAAGCTGCAGATATTCGCAGGTCTCAAATATTGAGATCAATTTGGGCACCGTGTTCTGTCGTTGAAAATGCTTGAATGGTCGTCCAATAAAAACGTCGTAAACCTACAGCACTTATGATTGTGTCCGCGATCTTGTCCTTCTCGCTTGACTCAGTTAAATGCTGTAAAAGTCTGCTAACTTCTGGCAGATTTGAAATGCTAGGAGAGCACAGTAAAGCATTCGTCCCATCCTCCTAGAATTGCCATGCAAAGCGCTGTCAGCTGGCGAGTTTTCAGATTCACCGAAGAATACCATGTCTTTCACATCAGTTGATGCTAAGTTACTCTCGGAATTCTGGAATACATCTATTGTGCTGCATATGTCCATCCTATATATCGTTTAACGTTCCGCTTTTTACACTTGATATTGCCAACCAAATGTCCTTGCATTCCGAGGCTTCTTGAAAACTTAATATGATATCGTGTTCGCGGTCCTCTTTCCACATTATCACGTTTTCTGACAGGCAGAGTGGATACAGGAAGATAAGGAAACTTTAGCTTCTTACCTCTCTGTAATTGATACATCTTATGGTCTGCTATTTCAGATTCGACTAGTAGAGAAGATGTGGACTTCGAACGAACGATAATCCGTGGAGCACATCTATCACTTCCCTTTATCATGGTTGATTCCTCCTGTCTACACTGTGCTTACTGGAATGAAGTTGCAAATTCCAATACCGCAGTAGTTCGTATCACCGTTTAATGTACGATTATGAACTTCAGTACTGTATGGATAAGAGATAGACATTGTTATATTAGGTCTGCGAATAGAGAGGTTAAAGGAAAGGCAAACTACTGTATTTGCGCAGAGCATGTGGACTCTAACACGCATTATTTAGGTTTCAGAATTTTGGGACCGATGAGCCCAATGTGAGCTGCAGAAATTGGGGAACGGTTGATCCTGTTTCGTCTGTTCCAGATTCTTCCGTACTCTTGGATATTGTTTATTAAAGAATCTTCTACGCTACGTAAATGAAATATGTCTCCATTGAAGGACCATAGCTATCAACGCAAAATATTATGTACTAGACGCAAAGAAATGTTAAGCCAATTTAATAAGAGGAAAGCAGGTCATGTAAAGAATATAGTCCTTTTCTTTTTGGTTCCACTGAAAGTTAAGAGCTGCAATAGCAGACATACATTCAGCTCTGCAAAAGTGGACTGTTAGAGAATCGAGTTATGACATCCGAATCATGCAGGGTATCTTATCCATGGAACATTACATATTACGCAAATGCGTTAATTTTTTTAGAGGAAAAGCTCCTGTCTTTATTCTTTTAAAAATATCTTTGCTAATGATCATACTACAAGAGCTACTGTTATCGGCCAAATCCTTTAGCCCTGTGTGACTTGTTCGATTTTTTCAGCAGCTGTGGATACAACTCGTTGGAACCATGTACGTCCCGAGGAGGCCTCTTTCTGAGCCGACGATTTCACAACCTTTTCATGTTCCAAAAGTGTTTCAACGCTTTCTGCAAGTAAATCCAAACCATCGACGTGCACATCATACTGTTGCTTCAATGCGACATTCTCACGGTTAACAAGCACTGTCCGAGCACCTAGCTTCTTCGCGATCTCGAGCACGGCAGGATTGACCGATACAATTGCAACTTCAGATGGATTCAAGGAAAGCAACTGGATAACACCTCCAACAACAGCTTCGGCTGAAGTCTTGCTCTTGCTTCCTGCGAACATTTCTGCAGTGAACTGACTGTGCCAGCAGAGACATCCATGACGAGCAAGATCCACCATCGTACTAGTTGACAGACCATGCGAGAATGAAACCATTGAGTAACCAATACTTTGTTTTTTCAATCGCTGGATGCCAATAGGAGCTTCGTCAAAGAGATTCAGTCTGTGCCAGACTGCCACCAACTGATCGATCTCAGATTGCGACAATGCGTTATCAAGTGCCAGTGATTTCAAGCGGCGAACAAGTGTCAAACGAAGCAGCTCGTCGTCAGTTTGTTTGGTAGAAATCTTCGCTTTCTGTTCAAGATAGTCTGCATACCAGCGAGCAGCAAATGCACTGAAGTTGACCTTGGAGAGCTTGCTATCTTTTGTCTTTATGATCTCTTTCCATACAGAGCCAAGTGTCTGCCTATAATCGACAACTGTTCCAACCAGGTCAAAGGCGAAAGCACGTATTTCACCAAATGACTTGGGCAGTTCAGTTGTTTCAATCCAAGTCAATGTCTTTCCTTCGAATGCAGAAGCAATAGCAATCTCAGTAGACTGATCCATGGTGTGACTGACGCGTTCCTTAGTACGAGCAATGACAGCTGTGAGACGTTCTTCAACCTGATCGCTTTCTTCGATATCAATATGCGTGACAACCTCGCTGAGAACAGAAATTTGGAAATTCATTACTGTCTTGATGCTGTCGAGGCAATCCAAGGCTTGTTTGTGAGCATTCGAAACTAAATAAGCTGTCTCGGAGCTAGTGTGGACTACTGTTGATGTTTGATCAATTTCAATGAACCTGGACTTGCTTTCCTGCACAAGTATTTCTACTTGTTCCTTGGCCGATTCGATCAACTTCTGAACTTGCTCTTTTACATTGACATCGCCACGTCGAATGGTAACCTTCAACTCCTCATCAAGTGATTCCAGCCATCCGGTAAACTTTTCTTTTGTCTCCCGAGCAGCGATAGTCATTTCCTTGCGTGTTCTTTCCTGGACTTGTTCTTTGGATTCGTCGGCTGCAACAACCACAACCTTTTGAGCTGAAGATGTGTTCTGAATGCGGACTTTCGACATATCCACGGCTTGCGAATCTCGACCAGCAACATGAACAATCACACCAGCTGTGTAATGGACATCAAGAGCGCTGCTAATTTGCTTTTTCATGATTAAGGACAGGTTTTCGATCTGAGATTTAACGTCTACGGCGCTGACGTTCTTCTGAGTAGCGATATGCTTGATCTGTGTTGCCTGCTTCAGAGCAGTTCCTTTAATCCATTCAACAGTCGCTGCAAAGTCTCGCTGGGAAGAGACAGAGGATCCCGAATCTACGTTGCCAGATTTTGTTACTGTAGCCTTGGTATGGCTAAGGGATGTGTCCAGCTCCTTCTGAGCATCCTCGACGATCTTGGCAACATCCACAGAAACATTTTCACCCCCTTGTTGTGTGCGTGTAGTAACCTTTTCAGTCACGCTAGCGAGCCACTCATTCACGGTGGTCTTCACTTCTTCAATTGTCGAAATCTCAACGGCTTCCACTTTCTGTTGAGCTTTGATAACGTGTGTCTCTGTCTTTTCGGCCTTGTGGTCCTTGTATGCACTGTATGCTACAGCAGCAGCAGCAGCAGCAGCAACCGCAGCGGATCCGAGCGCTACCTTCTGTACTGTATCCTTGAAGTCAGTCTTCTTTGACGTTGTGGAAGCCGTTTTGACTACTTCAACATGTGTCGCGGTATCCTGTTTCAACTTCGTCTCTACTTCTTCAAGGGATGATTTGACCGTGCCCTTATCACGCAACTGGTTTTGCAAAATAGAAGCCTTGACATTCGCCAACTGCTGGTTGACAGTGGAGTGTAGGTTTCCAAAGAAGATGTCCACATGATGAGCTGAATCTAGCGATTGCTTTGTAGACTTGGCAGCAGACTGTTTGAGTTGATGCATCTTCTTGTTCATTTCTAGCTCAGCCTCTGCGACCACCGCCGTGGCTTCGGCCTCAGTAACATCCTCGCGTTCGCTCAGATGCAGCAACTTTTGCTTTAAGCTACCATACCACTCGTGGACACTGTCTGTTGCTTGACGTGCAATGTTCTCTACCTTGGAGGATTCAGCCTGAACCGATACTGTCGATTCCTTGCTACTGCCAGTGATTTCGGAAGCGACCACTTTATTTTTGTCCGACTCAGTAGCTATAACTTGATTTAACGATTTGTAACTCAAACACAGCATATACTTACTTGAAGCAGTAGTTACGCGTTCTGATACCGAGGTAATGGTAGTGTCAACCTTTTGCTTCGAATTTTCGATCAAATTCGATATCGTTTCATTGACTTCTTGTGTATTTGTGATCTCTTTTGAGGAGACTTCCAGAACCGATTTCTTGACTTCAGTTATCTGTGTGGTGATAGACTCATGAACTTCAACGAGTGCTTTATCAATTTCTGCGCGAGTTTGCTCGTCATATTCGTTGGTTTCTTTTTTGAAGAGCGAAGAGATCTCTTGCTCTGCCTTGCTAACTATTGCAGCAACATCTTCACGTACGTTGCTTCCTCCTTGACTGATACGTGCTGTAATTCTCTCTGAGAGGGAACCAAACCAGCTGGACGCTGTGGCTCGAGTCTCTTGCACCTTTGAGGAGACCAGCTTTTTGCGTTCTTCCTGTACGACTTCGGTAGTTTCAGTGCTAGTCTTTGACTTTTGGGAAACAGTGGTCTTAAGCTGATCCAAAACGATCTCGATCTGATGGGTTGTAGCGCTAGCCAAAGACATAATATGTTCCTTCATATCGGTTTTGCTTGCAGCAGCGTTGATACCGACATGCTCAATCTGTGTAGCTTGTTGAGACGCAACAGTCTGGATCCATTCAATTTTGCTGAAGTATTGCTCCTGTTCACTTGATGTCGTCAGATGGGAAATGCCAGCATGTTTAGCGTTCTGGATAATCGCTGCTAGTTCACCTCGAGCATTGCTGACAATGGTACTGATATCACTGGAAGCGACACCTGCTTTTGCACAGTCGGAAACGTGGGTAGTGAGTTTGGCGAACCATTCCGAGATCGCAACCTCAGTGTTTTCAATAGCAGATTCCGTGCTATCGTAAATGACAGTGACCTTGCCAGATTCTTGCTTTTCTTTGTGGACCTTTGACTCGTCTTTATGACTTTTATGACGTGATATCACTGCAGCAGCAGCCGTTGCGGCACCAATAGCTAGTGTACCGGCAATGACACCTTCCTTTAAGGCATGACGCTTCTTCTCGACTTCTGCAAAGGCTTCTTGTTCGTTGGAGACTTGCTTGTTGGATTTCTCCACAGATTTGACGGACTTCGATTTCTTCAAGGTCAATTTAAGATCGGCCAGTTTTTCCAAATTGGTCTTGTGAGAGGTATCGTCTTTACGTTTTGTCACCAGGTCTTCAAATCTTTCCATCACCGACTTGCCGGAAGTGGTATCTAGCGCAACGGATTTCAGACTTGTTGTATGAGCGTTGATGATGGATTTGACTTGCTCAACGGACAGCAAGTGTTTTTCTTGGTCCTTATCGACTTCAGAGGTAACTTTGGTCGAAGAGCTCTTAGACTTTGTGCGTTCAATAACATCTAGCGCTTCAGCTTCGGAAGACTTGATAATTTCAACTGTATCCTGCTCGACATTAGAGCCTCCTTGTTGGATGCGAGTCTTGATCTTTTCATCCAGAGAAGAAATCCATTTTGTGATATAGCTCTTTGCTGTTGTAGTCTCTGTCACTTCACTGCTGCTTGAAGATTTCTCGGCTACAATGACATGTTGTTCACACACATGGGAGATGCAGCTATCCAAGGCAGTGTCGATCTGATGCTTGGTAGCAGCAACCAAAGTATGCATCTGGCTAGTCAAGTCCGACTTGCTGGCAGCTGACTGCAGTGCGACGGCCTGAATTTGGTTAACTTGTTCGAGGGTTAACGAAGAAATCCATTCAACGGTGGAAGTATAGTGCGAAACTACTGAACTCGCGACAGCTGCTTCACCGAGAGATACATCGATATTATGCGATGTGTGCTTCTTGGATTCGTTGATGATGGACTGGATATGTTGGCGTTCTTCCTCCACAATCTTTTCAATGTCAGCCGCCGCCTCGTTGTCGCCGCGTTTAGCTCTCGTTGACACCTTCTTGATGAGTTCTGCAAACCAAGTAGTGACATCAGCCTTCAACTGGGTGATGGACTCTGAGACTTGTTCCTTTGCAATAACTACAATCGAGAAATAGGTTTTCACTTAATCCAAGTTTCTACAGGAGAGAAATTATATACCTTCAGTTGATTTACCGCTGACTGTGCTAACAGACACATTGCTTGTTTTGCTTTCGGAACGTGCAACCTTGACTGTGCTTTCTTTTTCTTCCACCTGAACTTCCTCAGAACCAACAACCACCATTTCTTCGTCTTCTTCCACGGAAACTTCAACAACAGAACCGGACGTTTTAGCATTCGAGCCGACAGGTTTCTTCTTTTGAGTGATGACTACTGCTTGTCCCATCTCAGCCTTGATCTTGCCCTTAGACGATTCAAGTAAGGATGTCAACTTTTCTTCAAGCTTTTCGATCTGTCCATTTGAATGGGCTTCAATTGCGACCTTCTTGGCTTCGGAAATCTGGGATGTGATCGTTGCTCGCACAGTTTCCAAGCTTGCCTCATAATGCTTTCGAGCGTAGTTGAATGAAGCCTCGTCCAGGTTCTGCTGTTTCAGACGCTGAACGAAGTCGACACGTGCAGCTTCGATTATTTCCGCCAGCTCTTGCTCAGCATGCTCAATGGTTTGAGTAACACTTTGGCTGACGTTTTCGTTTTGCTTCACGCTGTTATGAAGCGAGGATGTAACATGCTTGAACCACTCAGTAATCACGCTAGCATTATCGTTCACGTCAACTACGTGATGTTTCCGAGAGGCGGCCCAGGCGGCCGCTGCACCGCCAATGACAACTGCAGTAGAAGCACTCAGATCTACATCAATTTTTTCCTGCGAAGTCTTAACAATTGAAGCAATAGATTCCTTCACGTTAATCTTGGAGTCCTTCAATGCTTTGGTACTGATTTTGTGAATTTGCTTGACCTCTCCTGTCGTTGTAGCCTGCACTTTATCCAGAACTGCCAAAAGGTCCTCCTTTCTTGACTTCTCGTCCTTCTTCACTTTTTCCGTGTCTTTCGAAATAGAGACTCTCGCTTTTGCGATTACCGTGTTGATCTCGCTGTTAGCCTCCTCGATGAGAACGGAAATCTTTTCTTCTTTCTTATCCACGTTGCTGGAGAGAATGGAAGTAATCTGGTTCTGTAACCGGGTATGCCAATTTGAAACAGTTTTCTTCACGTTTTCAACATTGTCGACAATGCTAACAGTCGCTTTTGCTTGGTCCTTCTCTGTCTTCAGGATTTGAACAGATTCTTCTTGGGTGACTTCCAAAGTTTCAACCACCTGGGACTTCGTTCCCTCCAAGATCACTGATAACTTCTCCTTTACACTGCCGTCCTTGTCCTTTGCGACGGTCTCCTGGATCTCGTTAACTCGCGTTTCCACAGTGGTTTCAACTAGCTTGAGGCTTTCTTGCACTCGAGATTGAACAACGGAGATAACCTCGTCTTCTTCGAACTCAGCAGACGAAGTGTTAGTGATAACAGCTTCGTGAGTGTGCTTGATGGTCTCGGAAATATGTTCGCGCCCGCGTTTAATAATTGCAGCTACGTCTTCCTCAACATTAGGTCCACCTTGCTCGTAGCGTGTGGTGATGCTAGCAACCAGTTCTGCAACGGCACCAACCACGACAACCTTGGAATTTTCGATCAACGTCGATAGCTTAGACTCTGCTTCGGAAATATGGGCCATCCTCTCATGCGCAACATGGTGGTCGGATGCAATTTTTTCCTTCTTTTTTTCATGCTCAGCGAGCTTCTCGGCATTGGAATGAGATATCCTGGTCTCAGATCTAGTGGAACTGAATTTGTAACGGCTGAGCTCCGTATGAATCTGTTGGCTGACTGTGGTTGCCAACGTAGTCATCTGCTCCGCACCTCCAGTTGTGGATGAAGCAGCAGCTGCCTGTTGTCCAACTGCCTTTACTTGAGTGGCACCTTGAATGATCATGCTCTTAGCCCATTCCAAAGAGCCGCGGAATCTTTGTACTGATGACTCGTCCGAAATCGACTTCCCAGCGTTATTGCTAACGGCTTTCAGGGTTTTGGAAATAGTCTGGACAGACTGTTCGACAATGATGTCGATATCTTGTGATGCAGAAGGTCCTCCTTTCTTCGCTCTTTCGGACACTTCCACGATCAGACTGTCAAACCACTTGCTCACAGTAACGTGAACGTCAGTAGCCGAAACAGAAGCATTCTCATCATGGTACACGATCGTTGACTCGTCCAACTCTTTATGTTCTTGCGTTTTCTCGTAACGCTTGACCTGCTTCTCAATCTCAACTTTCCGTGTCTCTTGTTCCAATTCCTATCGAGACCACATTGTTACTACTTTTGCAAAACAGGAGAAATGTTTAACTTACGACGTCTGTCTTCTTTTCTTCAACTTGGACTGAGATGTTGGAAACAGTTACAAGCGATTCACGGATTTGCTTTTCATTGGAAGAGATCAACTCCGTCATTCGTTCAATGCCACCTGTGGAGGATTTATTGGCAGCAGCTTCGATACCCACGGTTTTGATCTCCTTGGATGCTTTCGACAAAGTGGTCTTGATTGATTCCAAAGCTTTATGCAACTCTTGAACCTCTGTCTCTGACTTGAGGGATTTGCTAATCTTGTGCTTCGACATTTCCAGGTATCCAAGGATTACTGCATTCTCCTTTGTAACGATGGCTTCAATGTCTTCCTTAGACTTCGATTCACCGTGCTTAGCATGAGTGGACACCTTCTGAGTCAGAGAATACAACCACTTGTGTGCAGTAGCAGTGATATCTTCTACTGTAACAGCAGTCCCATATGACTTGATCACATCAAGAGAGCTTTGACGAACCGCTGTATGAGCGGACTTGAAGTGCTCGTGGGCAGACTTGATGAACCCGGTCTTCGATTTCTCAATAGTCTCTTGTATTTCTCTTGTTGTCTCGTTTTCTATCACAGAGATTTGCTCGATAATAGCACTTGAATTCCTCTCTTCAATAGAAGATACGTGCGATTCAATGCGGTCGATCTTTGCAAGGATTGTGGTCTCCGTGTTTTCAAGCGCTTTTTCGATTTCAGCGTTAGCAGCCTCTACGAGAGTGGAAACAGATATATAGGCAGCATATGTCTTGGTCTCAGAGCTTGCTAGTCGTTTAGATGCAGCGACCTTTGCCTTTTTCGTATTGATAACGATGTCATTTCTTGCTTCCTCAATAATTGCAGACACGTCCTTATGCGTATTGGTGCCGCCTTGCTGAATGCGTGTCGATATACGCTTGCTCAGTTCTTTGAAGGAAGTGGCCAAAGATGTCTTTGTCTCTTCAACGACAGCGGACACTTCGTTCTTGAAATCCAAAACCGCGTTTTCTTTCTCTTGAAGATGTTCAATACTGGTGCCAACCCAGGTAGTGGACGAAGTGGATGTCGTTTCCTTGCATTTCTCAAGCGCAACATTAACCTCACTTGTTGTAGTGACATGAATCACCTGCAGACGAGATTCGACGTCAACCGAAGTGTTTGTGAGAGATTCGGTGGCAATTTCCTGCACACGCGATGCCTGAATCAGCGTAGTCTTCTCAATCCATTCCAATGATTCTTGCTGATAACTTCCGCTAAAGCTTTCATTGGTCTTGGCAGCTTTGATCACTTCGATAAACTCTTTCTTGGATTGCTCCACAATAACAGCGATTTCTTGGGATGAGACGTTGGATTGTTTCGACTTGGCGGAAACATCGGTCGTTAGGCGTTCAAACCAGTCATTGAATTTGGCTTTGACGTCTTCGACACTCTTCACGACGGTTACTGATTTGGTTGTTCCCACAGTCTTTGAAGCCTCCTGTGCCTGTTGAGTCTTCTTGCCCTTCAATTTCTTTGCAATCTCAACGGCAATCGCTGTACCAGCTGCTACAGCAGCAGAACCAACGAGCATTTTTTCAGCAATATGAGAATGTTGCTTGTCATGGCCTTCCTCTTTCTTCTTCTCAGAAATAGTAGTGACAGAGTGCTTTTCTGCTTCGATTTTCTCGGACGTTTTCTTGGCGGATTCATAGTGAACAGAAAGTTCATGTTTCGATTGTTCAGCAATTTGAGTCAGCTTCTCCGAAGCGGTCTTTTGGTCCTCTTTATGATCGATGACGGTTTTCTTAATCTGCTGCAATCTTTCTTTCGCCGCTAGTTTAAGAGAGTCTATCGTCGAAACGAGGTGCTTATGGTCTGCACTAGAAGCATCAGAAGAAATTTTAGACTTGGCCTGTTCGAAAGCGATGTCTAATTCTTGTTCTGTCGATGACACGGAATTTGCCACTTCTTGATCGATATTTTCTGAATTCTTGCTCAGATGTCCAGTAATACGATCAGTCAAACCAGACAACCAGCGAGTCGTGTTTTCGGTAGTTTCAGCAACTACAGCTAGACCATATTGTTCGCCAGCAGAAGCTATCTCTTCCTTGCTTGATTTCTTTGTCGACTTTGTTTCATTAACCGCAACAATCTCGTGGTCTTCTTCTTTCAAAGTGGATTGAGCAAATTCTTCCAGATGCTGACCAATTACAGTCTCAGATTGTCTGAAAGTGACATGGATGGTGTGCTTTGCACTTTCATTAACCTCTTCAAGTCGCTCCAAGATCTTAACTGCAGCTACAGAGCTTTCTTCTGCTTTTGCCACTTTCTCCACTTCTGTAATCTGAGTGAGGATGCTGTCCTGCACTTGTTCCAACGTAGTCTCTATTGTCTTGTGTGCTTCTTGAACCAACAAGGTCTCCGATTCGGTTCTCTTGGTTTGAGCGGCTGCGAATCGCTGATCTATCACGGACTTCGATTCCTCAATGACATTGGAAAGACTTTCGCGTGCTTCTTTGACGATAGCAGCAACGTCTGCAGACACATTATCACCACCTTGCTTCACTCTTCGAGCTACCCTGCCGTTGAATCGACTGAACCATTCAGTCATGGTAGTCTTGACTTCTTCAACTGTAGTTGCGACATGAGCCTTTGCTTTGTCAACTACCAGTACGCTAGCCACTGTTTCGGAGTAATCAACACCTTCATACTTTTCTTTGGAGCTCACTGCAGAAGCAACAGTAGTTCCAGAAACAGATGATTTGTACTGATCGACTGCTGTATACACTTGTTTCAAGCTGGACTCAGTCAATGTATGCAATTGCTGTTCGACTTCATCAGACTGGGTCAGAGCGAGCTGAGTTCCAATTTGTTTGATTTGGGCAGATTGCGACCAGGCAACAGAGCGGATCCAAGTGAGCGTATCATTGAACGAAGCATTGTTAGAGCCAGAGGCGACGTGGGTCGCTCTTTTTGCCTTTTCAATTGCAATGGCCAATTCCTCTTGCGCTTCCGCAACAATGGTATTAATGTCTTGAGCGGAATCCTTGCCGCCGTGTCTTGCACGTTCAGTGACTTTCCTGTTTAGTCGTTTGAACCATTCACGCACAGTGACTTTCACATCCTCCGAGACAACCATTAACGTTTCCACATGCTTCACTTCGGATATCTTTTCATGATCGTGGGTCGCGAGAACGGCGCCAGACTTTTCGCCAACGACGACAGTGGTCTGTGGCCCGGAGTTCTTTTTACCGATCTTCGCGCCCTCATTCTTATGCTCATAGTGATGACTAATGGCGGCACCTGCAATAGCAGCGGCAGCAGTGGCAGCAGCAGTAGCGGCTCCAATAGCAGCAATCTTCGAGTGATCAGTGGACTTTTTCTTCTGGACCGAAGTTTCAGATTTCTTCTCCTTGGAAATAGACACTTTCGACGATTCTTTCTTAACTTTGGTAATCTTGACGATAGTCTCTTCGAGTTCCTCAGCAGCAACATGCTGCGAGATAGAGCCAAACGAATGAGATGCATGCTGAAGGATCTGTTCCGTAGAAACATTCTGCTTCTGTATTGATGTCTTGAAGTAGAGAATGCTAGCTAACACGGATGCCTTAACATGATCCAAGGAATATTCGATACGTCGTCGTTCAGCCTGAGTTAAGTGTGAAAGCTGAGAATCATAAGTTCGAAGAACAAGCTTGGCCTCGTCAATCTTGGACACAAGTTCAATTTGAGCAGCATCAACTATAGCTAAGGTGTCTTCCTTGACACTTTCTTGGTTAGCCTTATCTTCTAGGCGCCAGGTGATCTCCTTTGACACTTGCTCAAACCATGAAGTGACGCTGGCCTTTGTCTCAGTGACTTTGGCGGAAACAATTTGTTTGGCTGCTTCGACAGTCTTTTGGTCTACTGAAGAAGTCTTTACACGGGAAGTCTCAACTTCTTCATGTACTTGCGTAAACTCGGCTGTAACCGCGCTCTGGTATGTCTTTAATTCGCTTGTAAGGCGTTGCTCTGTCACAGCAATAATTTGTGTGTACTCTTGCTCAGACAAAGAATACCGTTTCTCCTGATGGATTGCCTCAATTTCTTTGTTCACAAAGGCTTCGGAGCGTTCGATTGCAGATGTAACTGAATGCTCCACGGCGGCAACTTTGGAAGCAGAAACGGTTTGTGTCTTTGAAATAGACGATTTGACTTCCGAGAGCTTAACGCTGAGCTCTTCGCGCGCAGTCGTGACCAATTTGCGAATTTCTTCCTCAGAAACTCCTTTCTTCGATGCGATAGCAAGCTTGTAGTACAAGTCGACAAACCAGAAACGAACAATAACCTTAATACTGTCAACTGTGATGAGAAGTCTTTCGCTCTCAGTGACCTGGCCGACAATGACGGTCGACTCTTTTTGCTTAGTCTTCGTTCTCTCTTGTTCCTTGGCCAATACGTGCTCATAGTGTTTGTCAATTTCGGCGCTGGCTGCCTTGAAAGAAGATTCAATGTCTAACTCTTCATATGAAACAACTTGATCTTCCTTGTAGTTCTTCAGCCTGTCTAGTGTCTTGTCAAACAAGCGCGCACGGTACAATTCCTTCACTTGTTGAATGGAAATCTCCCAGTTGGCTGATTTTCCAGTAATCATACGATGAACCGATGCATGAGCCCTGATGTGATCATCAAGCCGTCTATAAAGGTATCTACGACTTTCATCAATGACAGTGACAATTTCCTTCTGTGTCTTGCATTGCCGGATGCGGCTAATGAAGTTAATGCGCCAAGAACGGACGATAGTTTTCGATTCTGTCAGAAGGACGATTGAAGACTTGTCAAGAACAACTTCAGATACGTCCTGCTGCTCAACAGTCTGAGAACTTTCAGTCGATGTCAATTGTTGTTCGGTTTTCTTGGTATTGCGCAGGAATATAGACTTGATAAGATGGGAGGCTGCACCAACAGCAGCAGTGGCTGCGGCACCTGAAACGGCAACGATACCAATATCTTTCAGTGCATCATGTAAGCCATGTTCTTCATGCTCTTTCGATACAGAACTGTGATTTGAGCTATCATGAACGGCGACCTGCAGCTCCTCTGTCTTTTCAATTACAGCGCCATGTTCAATAGCTTTAGTGACATGTTCAATTGAGGAATGCTCTGTGATGTTGATCTGGGATATCTTCTTGAAAACCGGGACAGAGAATTTCCATTGTATGGCATGACCGGATGAGGATTCTTCTGTGCTTATCAGACTAATTTCAGTGCCTTCCACAAGCGTATCGGAGTATCCAAGGGCAAGACGAGTGTAGCTCTCTAATTGAATATGGCCCTCCGCTGTAAGACTCCATTTTTGAGTACTGACCCCAGCCTGCGTTGACTGAACCACAGAAGACGTAGAACTTATTTCACCTATACAAAAAGCGTCAGGACTGTCATTTCACCAAAACCCCTCTAAATACCAACCATCCACGTCTATCACAAGGCTGCTACCATAGTTGATAAGTAGACCATCTCGGAAAGTCCATAACTGGCTCTTGAAATCTTGAAATGATAGTTTTCTAACAACGAGCTTCGATCCAGTGGATTGGTTCTGGACAGATAAAACAAGGTCTTTTCCAACTTGAAGGAAGAACCATGTGGCATGAGGGAAGACCGCCCAGCGAGTTGAGATAGTGCTCACATTGCTTTGCTCAGTACGCTGAGAACGAAGCCATGAGACAGCAGTGGATATAGCAACATTAGCATTTTTCTCTACTTCCTTATCGTGGTAAGTAGGAACGTGGAGCTGGAAACCCTTAGACTCGGTAGACGTCTCCGTTGTAGCCGTTAACTGATATACGTTGTCTTTCTCCACTGTGTACATAAAATAAGATGCACTATGGGCCTTTACGGCCAAAGTTCCTGCGGAGGATATGGTATAGAACTGGTCTGCAGACTCCTGAGCGTCAGCAAGGGTCCATTCGTGAGCTATAGAGAGTAGTTAGTGCCTAGGAAAGTATTTTATGAAAACTTACATTTGTTCAAAGCAAGGCAAAGCATATACTTATAGTTAATAAGTTGGCCATCAATGAACACCCACAGGAACCGTTTATAATCTTTATCTTCTTTGAGAGGGTATAGTCCAACATGAGCCTTGTCTTTTTCATGAGCCGCCAAAAAGAGGTTCTCGCTGCCGTAACGGATGAAGAACCATTTCTCTGCGCTAGGCCACTGATTATTTGCTGTAAGTTTGTGCTCAAATGTTTCTTTCAGCCATCTGAATGCAAGCACCGCAGAAGAAGAACTTGTAACCGATGTGACTTTGCCTGCTTCAATTATCTTGACACTTGTCTCCCTTTCTTGGTCGACAGGAATGACGCTTGGGACCAAGATCTCCCAGTGTTGTTCAGGACGAGCATTAATTTGGCCAGGGTGAAGTTTCTCATCTTGAACAAAGACATCAACAAAGCGATAATGGTCAGAACGGCGCAGCTCCTGAATTGAGAGCACCAGCGAGCGTTTAGCCGTGAGACGTATTAGGCCATTGATTGAATACTCCCATTGCTGGTCTTCGGCATCTTCTGAAGACTTTTCTGCGGACAAGTGAGCACGGTCCCCGGATACAAGATTGGCGCCTTCAGCTGCGTCCAATGCAAACCCTTGGCCTTTAAGATTTCGTAGAAATCCGTCACTGAAAGTCCAAAGCTGGCTTGCGTAGTCGGTGGTTCTAAGGGGCGTAATAACGGCACGAGCTCCTTCTTTAATATCGCCCAGGACGTCAAGAACTAGACCGTGATAACTACTTCTGATGAAGAAATATCCCTCTGGAAACGCTCCCTGATGGTACGTCGTAAGGCGGACAACCTTTTCCGATCCAGTCAACACGTAGCTATCAGAGATATGGTATGATTGCTTGCGGGTATAATGTTTAGATTCCACTGCTGTTGCAGTAACCTCTGTATTGGCTGCAATTGTCTTGGATACAGTTTGTTCAGATGATGTAGCACTTGTTTCTTCGCTTTCATCGATCTCTTCCTCTTCGGACGATGAATAACCATCATCTTCTTCATGCTCCTCGCGGACTTCTATCTGTTTCTCCTCGCAACCCTGCACAATCACTTCGTCTTCTGGTTCTTTCTGTTCTTCGCCTTGGATCACAGATGTAACAGCTTCTGTTGCAATAGCCGCGGCCGCGGCCAAGGTTGACTTGGTTTCTTTCGTTCCATACTTGGGTACCCAGAATCGCCAGCGGAGCCATTGCTCGGATTGCAAAACAGATTCCTCCCGGCCTTCGACGTTAACCCGCTTCACTTTCACTTCCCGTAAACCTACCTGTGCACCGGCAACGTAGGCGCGTTCAGAGTCAGCAACACCAACAATCAATGCTTCGTTGGAGCGACAGTGAATTTCTCCGTTCGCGGTCATCGACCAGAACTGAGCCTCTGCAAGGGAACTTTCCCGTACGTGGAGCTGCGTACGAAGACCCTTCTCAACTTTCAGTCCTTTCACAACAGAGCCATCGAGCGCCAGACCCGTCTTGACGTTTATCAAGTGATCGTTTTGAAATGTCCAAAGGTACCACTTGTAATCATTCAAGGCCAACGGGCGGAGCACAACCTTGTATTCAAGCTTCCCATCGATGCCTTTAATTGGTTCTTGATCCACAGTTAAAGCAAGAGGGTTCCGACCATGAGCCGAGCGAATAAAGAAGCCTCCTGAAGGGAAGACACCCCAGCGACGAATGACAGCACGCTTAGTCGTTCGTTCGTAGCGCTCACCACTGGTAATCTTGACATCATGAGCATTGATGCCTTCAATTGTTGAAATTTCCCCTTGTTCAGCCTGTTTTCCATAGACGGGTGAGGCAAACGTCCACTGTTGTGCTTCATTACTCAAAGCCCCGCGGGCTTGCAAGTGTAGCTCCGTGCCTTCTGTTACTGTCGTGCCCTTAGGGCCCAGAACCAGTCCAGGTCGGGACTTGGAGTGAATATGTCCGTTCACAGAGAGTGCCCAAAGCTGTTTTTTCCTATTCGCCTTGAAGAATGCTTCACGCGAGAGAATAATATCGCTACCAGGTAAGAGTGCACCACCTGCAATATCAATAACATGATCTGACTCCAAGTTGACCAAACAGCCATCGTCACGGTAGTGCCATAGTTGGCGTCGGAAAATCTTGAAATCCACGTTTGCTAGGATTAGCTTGGTACCGTTCTTGGTGGAGCTGATAGTCACAACAAGTTTCTCATTGACTTTAGAACGAATATAGAACCAACTATCGGGGAATACACCGTAGCTAACTGTAACCAGCTTTCGCTCGCTTGAAGGTGCTGCTGTATCAAACAAAAAGTTAGTGACTTTTTAGAGCATAATTGATTTTACATACCTTTGCTTGAGGTAGCCGCCAAAACCACTCTTTCGGTACTGACGAGGACAGAGACCTCTTTCTTCAGCTCTTCACTGTATTTCTTGCTGTACTTTCCATAAAGGAGCACCCAGGCAAAGTGCTGCCCACGTTCTTTAACGTCAGTAAGCTGTACTACCCATTGCTGGTTCTGATATGTTAGGCCAAGACCAAGATCTGGGCGGCTTTCTGACACAATCGATCCATCCGTCTTGAGATACCATAATTGACGGGTATCCAGACGTTGCTCCTCTTGGTTAAGCTTTGCTCGTAACTGCAAATGGCTACCGTTGACCAAATTATCTAAATTGTCACAAAAGCTTTAAGACAGACCGTCATTATGCATCCCAAATATTTACCAGCAGCATGCAAGACAAGACCCGTTGCGCAGTGAACAAGATAACTGCCTTCGAGTGTCCACTTGAAATTTTCGTAATTGTTGTAGTCCATTTGACGCAGTACGACGTGGGCAAACGCTTCAGACTGCTCAGGGGCCAAAGCCAGACCATTCTGAGCACCAAGGAAGAATGAAACTTTTGGCGAGGCAGCTCGTTGATGAACAATCTTTTGGACGACGCGTTGATCAACCCTGCGCCATTCCTTGAGAATAACAACTGACCATCTTTCAAGCGTTTGCACGTTATTAGTTACAGTGATCTCTGGTTTCAGTAAACCCCAGCGATGGTCTTGCGTGGCTAAATGGTATTCATTCAAGTATAGCTTATATTTGTCGTCAACTAGTTCAGTGACAAGTGCAAGTGAAGGATTGGAGCCGTGAATGAGATAACCGTCAGTATTAATGTACCAAAGTTGACTGTTGGATTTTGAATCATGTCTGTTATGCGCAAGACTAGCACCAGCAGCAATAGCTGGAATAATTCATGTTAGTAACAGTTGGATAAATGTTTAAAGTTCCCTCCTACATTTGACATCGATGGCTGTCTGGGTTTGGAAATTGACGAGTCCGCCATTTGTGTAAGTCCAAAGTTGGCGACGCCAGTGTTCTTGACTAATATGTTCAATAGAAATGGCGGAGGTATGCTCATCCGCAGTTAAAACCAGAGGCTTCTCCTTTGTTGAGCTTGACGCAAAGGATTTGACAAAGAACCATCCACTGGGATACTGAGCATAATGATGCGAAACGCTCTTTTCAACGGGAAGATCATGAACTGCTTCTCCAGATGCTACACACAGCATGTCAATCATGGTAGGTTCATGATAAAGACACTTACCTGTTTTCTTCTTGAAGACGGGTAGAACAAAGGTCCAGCGCTGGCCCTTTCTTTCCATGTTTTTATGACTCAAAAGCAGAGGAGCACGAGCCGTTTCTTCCTCTTTAACCGAAAGAACGAGGGATGAGTTGGCGCTAGAAAAGATATGCCCATCGACTGAAAGGCTCCACTTTTGGTTCGTATTTTCCTTGGATTTCTTCTTGTATTGACAGATTTCTGCGCCGGATTGGATGGAACCTATTGTATCACCTAAGTCATACATGCTACTTACGTCTCACGGCTAACAAACCTCCTTTAACGTCGAGGACCATATCGGAAACCTTGTTCACAAGGAATCCATCCTTGTAAGACCACAGCTGACGGGCATAGCTGGTCATGTCGATTGGGACAGCCAACGCTTGGGCCGCCAGAGTTCCAGAATCAAGAACGGTGATAACCAAATTATGTGCTTGACTTTTGATGAAGAACCAGCCTTCGGGAAATACCCCTTGTGGTTCACTAGCAGTTTCTGCTGCGGTATATTTCTTAAAAACAGGCAATACCAGACCAAATTTCTGATGTTTGCGACGAGTCTCTTCCGTTATGGATTTCTTTTGCAAATGCACGTGCGCGCCTACACGACCGCTACCAAACCAACTATCTTTAAAGCTGAGAACCCATGACTGGTCGTGCCTAAGGCAAAGGTTTCCTTCACGAGTCATCACCCATGTTTGACGAAGGGATGCTTTTTCGTCTATGGCTGATTGACAAATATATGCATCGTCTGTTAGTCCTTCTGCAGTAAGAACGAATCCAGATTGTTGATTGATAATATGACCAGTAGTGCCATCGAATGTCCAGAGTTGACTCTCCACGTCCGTGGTTCGGAGTGGGTCCAGAGTAAGACGACTACCAGGATTCATGACTGCATCAATTTCAGCACCAATATAGTAACCATTAGCTTGTGACTTTAGGAAGAAAGGTTTGTTGGGAAAGCTTCCAGCAGGAATTTCAAGACCATGATCGTTCGGACCAGAATTCGCTCGGGGGTCTACTACAGAGATTAGACGGCTGAAAAAAATATCAGAGAAAGTGATATACCGTCATTTTGGTTGAAGAAGGGTTTAGCAGCGTTTTTAACACTTTCAAATGTGCTTGAGCTAGCTGATCGAAGTATACTTTGTTTTGAAACGGGCACAACAAAGTCCCAACGTTGTTCTTTGTGCTCTTGGTGTTTACTTTCAACCGCCTGCAAATGAACACGTTGCCCTTCACGGCGTGTAAAGAATGAATCTTTAATACCAAGGACAAGGTTAGAGTCCTGGGTGAGATAGATATGACCTTCTGCAGAGATTCCAAAAGTCTGGCAGGAATTTTGTGTATCTGGTGACACTGGCTGCTGAACAAGTTCAGCTCCAACTTTGGCGTTTCCTAAACCGGAAACGTGATGAACACCCGAATTCTAAGCAGTGCTTCACGCTAAGGATGAAAGCACAATACCTTTCGCGACGTCTAAAACAAAGCCAGTCTGCTTATTGTACAGACGTCCATCTTCACCATGACGCCAGAGTTGACCATCAAAGTCCTTGGTGCGGAGTGAGGAGATAACAATTGGCTCGCCCTTAGCTTTTGAAGAGTTATCGGCCATCAACACATAGCCGTTGGTTAGGTTTTTAATGAAGAACCACCCTTCTGGAAAAGTTTGGCCTGACATGGTGTTTCGTTAATAATTTGCTGTTTTCTCGGTAAGGTACTGTTTCTCTCGAAGAGAAAAAGAGCAAGAAAAGAGGCAACGTGAGAAAACGGATCGCATCGTCAATAAAAAGCTTCGCTTGGTTCCTTTTTTTTTTTTTTTTTGACAGTGCCTTGAGCGCCCGAGTTGTGCTACATCAACCTTTCCTCGTCAAGTCGCACGAGATTTTTTCTTCCGTATTCTTGCTTTTTTCCCTCCGTTGTATGGATGCTCTAAATGCAACGTCCTCCGCTATTGCTACGACATGTTCAAGAGTCCAGACTCTCAGGGAGACAGATCACTTATTAGGTACACTGTGATTAGTCTATATGATAAGGCATTCGCGGAATGTATCACGGATCTGTGTTCCACGAAACCGAACGCCCGATTTCTATGCTCTTCTCATTACCTTATACGATTTTCCTCCGTAGAAAATCATGTCAAGCCTCAATCACTATGCAAGCTCATGAGAACTGCATGTATGTCAAATTGATAATGCTCGAAAGCTAAAATGGGATACTTAGAAAGGTGGCAGATAAACATCATTTGATTTTCGGTGATTTCCAACTATAAAGGTTGTGCCATGGCAACTGTACGTGCGGGAGTCATCCGCAATCAAACCAAGGGATATCGCCATTTGCCAAGAGCATACGTTGCACTATGTAGGTTTGTTTCATGTCCGTTTATGGTAGACTGCGTTGGGAGACAATACCGACGAGGCCGAGTTCCGAGCTGTTTCATGCGAATATCCACTTCATCCGGTGACACAAATTTCCCCGAGTGGAAAGCGGCCGAAACGGATATGGTGTGGCTCGACCATTTTTACGGACATACAAATTAGCTTAGCAGCTATTAAATATATCATATTATTACCTTCTTCTCCGTACAAAGCATCAGGCCCACTAAGTTTGAAAGAAACAATGAATGAAGCTAAAAGAATGGCTTCGCGGCTTATGCATGCAACCCAAACAATGCGTGTAAACAATCCGATTCACAGAGCAAGATACAATAAGCATACTTGGAAAAGTTAAATTACAGTTTTCTCTTTCGAATTGGGACGGACATAAAATATAAAGTAAACAAACGTTCAATGGAGAATGGACAAAGACCAAAAAACGATGGACGAAGTAAACGGTAACGTGGACGAACGACAACATAAAGTAGGGATAACATCAGTAACAATCATATGATGACGGATGTCGATACTTACTGTTGCAAGGCCACAGATATTAACTATCTCCAGAAGATGAAAACATGTTTGGCCGGCGACCATGCTAAATGGTGTTGCGACATATACCAAAATTATTTCTCGAGGCCTTGATTTCTCGCTACCATACCGTGCGACAGCTGGTAGAAGTTAAGCACAGTATACGGAGTGAGACCTACAGCAGGAATCTATTCCAAAGATTTCTTGCTGCACCTGGAACATACTTGATACGTGTTATCGAGCTCTGCCTTGTTCAAAAGTTTGCAGCATTTGTCAGCCAAACCTACAGGTTTGCCTCCATACTGCCTTCGACCGAACTGTCCAGAGCCAAACCCGACAACAGGAACCTTGTGCACCTTGTTGTTGATCGGTGCCATTACCCATTTACTATTGTTATCTACGTGTGAGAAAAAAGGGTACAGTTTTACTATTGCAGTGACGTTTCTGATAACTTACAAAGTCTTCTCTTCAGCAGGATCTCGTTGCGTTGCGGGACAGTAGTCTGGAGGGGAGCAATAGGACTGGTGCCTGAGAATGGGCGACGCCGGTCCCTTCTTCTCCGTTGCCTTGATTGTTGTGGTCTGCCGGACGGCTCAGCAACGTCTCCATACTTGTTGCCACCAGTGATGAAGATGTTTGTTAGCTCAGCGTCCATTCTTTGTCTCCCGCGGGAATTACGAAATTTAGGCTGTCGATGCAATGACCGGCCGTAAAATTCCGTCAGTTCGTTATAGGACGTTTGTAGTAAATAAAACAGAGTCGCGAAATTTGATGCAAACACGCACAATCATGGTAAATATACGTACGCTACACAAACAGACCACTAATCAACGACTGTTGAAAACGGGTTGCCACCTACAGTCAACTGCAAATAAACAATGCCGTCAGTACGCTGAACCTTATGGAAAGAATTGTAGATAGTTCAACTTGACGCGCCCATTAATGCAACGTTGTATGGACGAGGTGCTGAAGCCGCAAATCTAACTGTCCGTCACGGTGATAGACTGACTTGGATGTTTTAGCATTCCAGAATCCACACCGTTTTGTCTGAATCCTTTGTCATCTCCCTAGTTTATCCAAGAAATCCGCTATAAATATAGGCTCTGTATATAATCTGTGCGAGACTCAGATTAGTCAGAGCTCAGTTTAAATCGGTCGACTCACCAAATACAGTTTGTAAAATTAAAACAGCATGATATGAAAGAAAAAAAGTTGATTATCCTTCGTTTAATGCGTTTTTGAAACTTATACTGTATCCTACAGCTGACGTAGGCGCTCCTTGCGCACTCTGTCCGAAATGACAAGAAACGAGTTAAACAATTTTATATCCAGGTCGTACGCTCTGCCATCTTTTTGTTGGCAAAAGACAGGAAGAGATCGATAGGATGAACTTAGCATGCACTTACTCCCCATCAGTGCGATGCTGACGGCAGTATTGGTACATCTCTCCTGGGTTGCATAGCCCATCTTCACACTTGGGCATTCACAGTTGGTGCAGATAACCACTTCTGTGATTCATGACCCACTTATTTACTTGCTTCTTATTGTGGTATGTAAGCGGCTGGAAGCAGTAGAGACACGTCTACGAATTACGAAATTCATCTGTGATTGCGACAAATGCATTTTGCATACGTTGACGCCTCAGCTTTTTTAATTCACGCTTTGCATGTTCCCGTATGGTCGACCCTACAGCTGTTCCTGCGTCCCCAGTATACATAATCCACATGTATTTATTTTTCTAAGATTTGTCGCTCGGCGGACACAATCTTTGGATAAGTCTTCTGGGCGTAGATCTGCTAAGTTCGTTTCCATTTTCTAACCGACTTCTTCTGCATGTGAAACTCGGGCAAGTCTTACCTACCATCCACTGCTCCCTATATGTGAAAAGGCAATGAGAAACCAATTGGAATTGGCAGCTTTACTTCATATAATATCTTGCGATAATTCCTTAGATCCTCCATGGTAGTCGCGGACTTGACCCTATTTTTGTTCTGCCGATTTTCAATTTCTTTTACTCGTCTTCCCTGTTCTGTTGCCTGTACAATCATATGCGGTGTCGTTAAAAAACGTATTCGCAAAATATTAAATATACTTGCGTTATACGAGTATCTGGGTTGGGCAGGCTCCATACTTGACATAATTGCAAGCAGCATTAGGTTTAGGGCTGTATGAGGCCAAACTTTGTGATTCATGCCACCTTATACAGTAGAGTGTCTCCCATCTATATCTAAACGGTGTAGCTCCTTTGATTGGTTATCTGCTAACGGACAGGGAACGTTTATATTTTGTTCAAGGCCCTTTTTGGTGTCGACTAAAAACCAAACTATGCAGCGCTTGACAACAGTCTGTCAGTTCAAAAGCATATCTTCCTTTTGAATACCATCCGTTTAGATACTCTAGACTGACCAGTGTCTACCAAAAAATCTCTTGTCGCTGCTCGCTCTGAAGCAGAGGCAGGGTGTGCCCTATCGCACGACAAAAATAATTCTCAAATTCAAATCAAACGTGACAGAAAGGCTGCTACTTATTCCTAATCATGAATGGAATTCTAGATTCTATACAGTATCTTCAGATAATAAAAATACTAATATTAATTCTATTAATCCTTTGTTGACTTAAACAAATGCAGAATTAAACTGTGGCTTCAAGAAGTTTTACATCAATGGGAGGATCAATATAAGATAAGTAACCAAGGATGTCTATTCATAATCCATAAATAAGACGCATTATTTTATTTTGTTTTAGCCCAAAACTGGGTTTGTCATCAATTCAAAATCTGTTACATTATGATACAATTCATTCAACAAACAAAATCAACATATCTCTTCTCATCTGATTTGTCATCTTAATGATGGGTACTCACAGACAAGAAGATAAAAAATCAACAATGTTTGAAACTAAAAGTACTGTTTTGGGCTTGATGACCTTTTATCTGCGGCAACGGCTCGCAGTTTGGCCATTAACTCATTCAGCTGATTGGTTAAACATTTAAAATTCCGGAGGCTGTGATTGGTAAAAACAAAAAAATCCTTTATTCTTTGGCCTGTTCCCTTCTTTTACGTTGTCTGATCGAATCATGTCATCGTATTCTTCGTCGTATCATTCATCGCCTTCTAGGAACTACGGTAGCTCACAATATCCTTCTTCTGGAAGTGGCCGTGGTTATAGTAGCAGCGGATACTCCAGCCGTGGGGATGGTTATCGAGACAACCGTGAGACATCGCCGAGAAGATCGAGCAGACCGTAAGTGCTTTGACATTTGCGATGATGAAAGCAGAACTTTTAATCGGTTGTTTCATCTAATAACAGCTACGATCACCATTCATCGCATCGTGATGATCGTGGTTATTCTTCCCACAGTTCCTATCGTTCGTCGAATGACTCTTACGGAAGCAGCTCTAGAGGAGGCTATGGAAGCAGCTACGGAAGTGGATATGGGAGTGGATACGGTGGTGGACACAGCAGTGGATACGGCGGGGGATATGGTGGAAGCACTGGCGGAAGCGACCGCATGGGTCAACTCGGCAGTACTCTGAAAGAGATAGATTGGGATATGTCTTCGCTTCCCAAATTCGAGAAAAATTTTTACACAGAACATCCGGCGGTCGCTGCCAGAACTCCAGACGAAGTGCAACAAATTAGAGATGCCGCTAATATGACTGTTACCGGATACAGCGTTCCAAAACCATTGAAAACCTTTGAAGAAGCAAACTTTCCCTCCTACGTTATGAAGGAGCTTTCACAACTTGGTTTTGCATCACCCACCCCGATTCAGTGTCAAGGCTGGCCAATGGCCTTGAGCGGTCGTGATGTTGTTGGTGTCGCTGAAACTGGATCAGGAAAAACCCTGGCCTATACTCTTCCTGCAATTGTCCACATCAATGCTCAACCGCTTCTTGAACCTGGAGATGGCCCGATTGTTCTTGTACTTGCCCCTACAAGAGAACTTGCTGTTCAGATCCAGTCAGAGTGCACTAAGTTTGGACATTCCTCGCGTATTAAGAATACTTGTCTTTATGGTGGCACTTCTCGCGGTCCTCAAATCAGAGATTTGCAACGAGGTAACCTTCGATAAAATATCATTTCATTTTTTAATTGTTGCTTGTAGGCGTTGAGATTTGCATTGCCACTCCGGGGCGATTAATCGACATGATTGAGTCAGGAAAAACCAATCTTCGCCGTGTCACATATCTTGTTTTGGACGAAGCCGATCGTATGCTCGATATGGGGTTCGAGCCTCAGATTCGCAAAATTGTGAATCAGATTCGCCCAGATAGACAGACCCTTATGTGGAGTGCTACATGGCCAAAGAGCGTCCAACGCTTGGCTGAAACGTACCTTAAGGATTATATTCAGGTCACTGTCGGATCTCTGTCCTTGAGTGCTTCCCAGAATGTCACTCAAATAGTAGAAGTTTGTGCGGAGCAGGAAAAGCGTGGAAAGTAAGTAGAGCTTGGTGATAATACTTTATTTGATATTCAACACTTATTGTAGACTTATTACGCAACTTGAACGTATCATGGAGGAGCCAGAATCTGAGAGAAAAACGATTATTTTTACCAGTACCAAACGTACCGCAGATGACATTACTCGTTTCTTGCGTCAAGACGGGTTTCCAGCGTTGGCTATTCATGGTGACAAGCAACAGAGTGAACGTGATTGGGTGCTGAATCAGTTCCGTACTGGAGGACACCCAATCATGGTCGCTACTGACGTTGCATCCCGTGGTATCGGTATGTATTCGGTGTGACTATTGGGTGGAACTCCCTGCAGAAGGGGTCCCTACACGCATGCGTTACTTGACTGAAGTCTTTGCAGGAAAAGATTGCTTGATCTTTTTGTTGCATCGAGTTGGTCATGACTTGTTTTTGCATAACAGGTAGCGGTGAGGTGCGGGCTCATGGTAATATATGTGTCCGCGGAACCGTGAACTCTTTTTTCGCTCTGTGTTCCACGTGGACATCGATTAATGGCGAAAGAATTGCTATCCTGAGTTGGCTTTCTGAAGTTGTCACTGGCCCACCTGGGTTTAAAGGAGACGATAATTTGCATTTGAAGGGTTCTGGCTAGAAGAATGAACGACGACGATGATCATTATGCGATTCGCCGGAATATCATGTGCTGTTCCCTTCACTGAATGTCAATATCTTATGGACTTGACTGTCGTTCTCCGTCTAGGGTTTTGTGTGCAACTTAAGTTTATGTTTAACAAAGTTTTGCGTGCCTGGGGCTCTTGGTTGGGATTTATTTACAGTATTGCTAAATTGGACCACTTTTTGCAGATGTCAAGGATGTGAAATATGTAATCAACTACGATTTCCCGACAAACATTGAAGATTACGTGCATAGAGTTGGTCGTACTGGTCGTGGTGGACGTACTGGCATGTCCGTCACTTTCTTTACCGCAGAAAATGCTCGCCAAGCCCGGGATTTGGTTGCTATCCTTCAGGAGACCAAACAGAACGTTGATCCACGACTCCAGATGATGGCAGCCACAGGTGGCCCACGGGGTGGTGGGGCACGAAGATACGGACATGGCGGTGGACGTGGCGGAGGTGGTCCACCTATGTATGGTGGTCACAGGGGAGGAGGGTCAAGATGGTAGGCTACCTTATGCATTAGAGATCTCGTATTTTGTAGCTTAGCAACACAAAACCTTCAACCTCCCATTACATGCTCGATTTTGTTTATTATGCTGGAGTTTCAACATCCACTGGAACCAAAGCGATGTACAGATAGATCGTATTTGCTTTCATGTGCGTTATATTGATTGTTTATTTTCTATCAATTCTGATCTTTTAAAAAGATTGATCATTCACTGCATCTTTCTGAATAAATGGTTATCATTCAAAAGGAAAAGACAATTGAAGTCTGAATTGAAGTCTGAAACACTTGTCCCATCGGGGCCGTTAAAGTTCCTCTAAACTGGCTTGATAACGGAATGAAATGATATGCAATTGCTCTTCCTTATTGTAGCGTGAAGGTAGCTACAACCTATCAATTGTACATGGCTTCTAAGAAGCTACCGTAACGCCATCTAATTCCTCGTTAGAAGGCAGCGGGCCTTTCATGTGCTCATGTAAATTGTGGACTGATGCAAGTCGCTCGATACTGCACTTGCTTATTGAATGACATTTTAAACGCTTCTTCTAGTTCTTTCCCTTTTTCTCTCTATCGGCTCCTTCTTTGTAGACCCTAAACTTATTGTTGTTTCAAGGTTCATTTATTCATTTTTTTCCGAGACCGGACCAAGCTGGGCATGTTAATTATGCCACGCTCACAGTTCTTTCGATTATAATACGGATATCAATGATAATTTACGCCACCTAAAATAGATTTTTCGCCCGCGAAAGGGCCAAACTTGTGCTAAAGAAAATGTAAATACATGTCATCAGTATGTGAGTTATGCTGTAAATACATTTTATTTACACCAACTTGGTCTTGCCAATGAACACAGCACCCATCCGAACAAGGTAAAAAATAATACATTCATGCTTAGTAAACGAAAACAATATGGATGTAAGTCTTTTGCTTAGCCCTGAGATTATCCCTACCGCTCAGTGTGTACGCCCAGCCCGCATCGAATCAATGATAGGCCTGAGCAATCAGAAAGAAAAAAGAGAGTCCAAGAATGGATATCCGCCTTCACGATTCCACCTATCCACCCGTTGAGTAACGGTTTGCTTGCCTACGCCTTAAGACTGTGCAAGGAGCAAGATTAGGAGCCGTAATAGCGTTCATTCTGTTTTGTTGTCTTACGGCTTTGTTAGATTTCGCGTGTCCCAAAATCACTCGATATTTCAGGTCGTCTTGAGTGTTCGGAAGCATACCTTGTCCTTTCTTTTTCCAGATGTGGATAATTGCTACAATTCCTCATTAGTTGTGCCATCTACTAGAACTGAGAATCCAATGACAATTTCGAACGTTTTCATAAGGACTAGAAGTAGTTATGTTAATTGACGATAATTGCTGATATTTTAATGAATTTGTTCCTACCAAGAGTCCAATATGACATTCAATATCCTCGAGGCTTTATATTGGAAGATTGACTTATCGTACTGGAATCATGCGGTTTGATAAATCTTCTAACATCTGCGCGCTTTGACTTTGCGATGTACTTTTGCCATACGTTGGATTGACAGATGTACCGATAGATCATGTAATTAAAAATATGGTAAAAGACAAAGCTAGAAAAAGAATGAATGGAACAATACGCTATCCTATCGACGGAGACATGCGTCATGTTGTGTTGGGGTAGTCGTGAAAATAGGGAAACGGTTGTCGATCGATGCCATAGAGCAAACTGTCCCAAAAAAATCCAAAGGGGCTGTAAATGTCGTACGAAGAAGTAGAGCCATGATTGGACAATAGTGCCATATATCCATAGAATGAATGTACTGTTTCAATTGATATGTATTGTACGCACACACTGCAGAAGCACAATAAAACGGTTGTCATATTGTCCAGACATTTTGCTATCTCGGTCAATATCCGAAGCGTATTCCTTTTTTGCTCGCTATTTATCCATATCATTTTCGTAGTATTATCAATCAGCTTATGGATCATTCTCTACCGACGCGAGCGTCTTCCTCAGCTTGTAAAATTGCGAGACTGCTGTAACAGTGGTACATCCACTGGTTCTTCTCCTTCTATTGTATTTATTTATTGTTTGATCAATACTATTATAAAGCAGTAAGACCATGCTACTTTCTTGTTATTTTTGTCTTGGATTTTAGCAAGGTTTGGACTATGTACAGTCCAGCTTCTTTTTTTTTTTTTTTTAACATCTGAGCATTTTGTTACGGCACTGTCTAGGAACAAAATTTATTTCCCCGTCTGCGCAAAGGTATCCTATTCGCTGGCGCAAAAGCATATTACATTTTAAGTGGTGCAAGTTACCTTGTAAAAACCTGTAGGTTCCATCATCCCGCCACATCGCATGCAAGCCGCGCGACAGTCTCGTTTACCGGAACAGCAGAGCATAGGTCAAACGTTACCTCCTGTACCTGTGGGCATCGACACCTTCAATGCTATTCCTTTACCGCCCGGTGCTATGTCAAGTGGCACTCGCTTACAAGTCGGTAGATACCAAGTTATCATCCACAATTTCATAGCAGAAGGTGATAATTACGGCATATCTTCCGAGATGTCTAACTGTATTTTGCTATAAAGGTGGTTTTGCTCATGTCTACCTGGCACGAATTGAAGGCAAAACTGGATTTGTTGTATTAAAGAGAGTGGCCGTTCCAGATACTGAGCGCCTTAAGACGGTTGAGAAAGAAATTGCTTTCATGGTACGCTAGATCAGATCAGTGAATTATATTCAACCTATTGATTCCTGTATCAACAGCGACGACTTGGCGAACATAAAAACATAGTGCGGTATTACGAATCGCGGATCGATGCCTTACCTACAGGAGGATTTGAGGCCCTAATTTTGATGGAATACTGCCCTGGTAACGTAAAGTAATTGATTTCGGGTTTCTGATATAGTCTAGGTGGAGGTGTCATTGATCTGATGAACAGAAGACTGCAGCAACGTCTTACTGAACCGGAAATATTGAAAATATTTAGCGATGTGTGCGAGGTACGAGGATCTAAGCTGATTCGGATATCTTGACATCTATCCTGACTGATACTAGGCACTTGCTTATATGCATTACTGCACTCCTCCAGTTTTACATAGAGATCTCAAGGTATATAAATTTCTAGGTTGCTCGTCCATATGATGTTTAAGCCGTGTTTAGGTGGAAAATATCTTGATACTTTCGCATGACCACTATAAACTATGCGATTTTGGCTCTGCTGCACTTTCCAAGGGGAACAGTATCCCAACAACCCTTCAGGAGGTGCAAAAAGTTGAAGACGATATCCAGCGCCATACAACGCTTCAATACCGCGCACCCGAGATGATAGATGTTTACCAAAAGAAGCCGATCAATGAGAAGGCAGATATTTGGGTATGCTCACCAATTCAGAATTGCCCACGCTCACTTCATCATTCAGGCCCTTGGCGTACTTCTCTATAAGCTCTGTTACTATACTACTCCGTTTGAGGAGCAAGGACAATTAGCCATATTGAATGCTCGTTACTCGATTCCATCCAATCCTCCTTTTTCGGATGGTTTGCGCCGACTTATCGTATCTATCCTTCAAGAAGATCAGCAACGTAGACCGAATATATTCCAAGTTACGCAAAGTGTCTGTAACTTGAGAGGGATCGAATGCCCTATTAGAAATGTGAGTCTGCTTGACGATTATTGTTCATTTAATAATTGTGACGAATAGATATATACCGAACCTCAGGAACCTGCATCAGGTCTAAATTATTACGGTAGTCCAATACAAAGGAACGAAAGCCCATCCGCAATATTCGAAAAACTTCCTACTCCACCACAAGAAATACATAATGTACAGCCTATGAGACGCGGTCGGCCAACACGACACGAACCGCGACTATCACAATCCGAAGGGATTACGACCGAAAATTCCATCAATGAATTTGATCCGTTTGATCCTCTCTATGTTAGCAAACAAGCGCACCAGCGGTCAGTGCCTGATAGCCAACAGAAATCAGCGAATGTCACATTAGGGTTCGAATCCAATTTTCAGCCTACTAAATTCGAGGAGCAGACAAGTAGCACAAGCAGCCCAGTGGAAAGTAACCTGCTTGCAGCACTAAAAGATCGACCATCGCTGCATTCCGCTCCGTCGCTTATGCAGTCCGCCATGGACAAAAAAAACTCTGATTCAATTGAGGATAACAGATTACATAACAATCTTAAGAACGACACAGGTTCATCTGAAGAAAATGCATCTGTTATATCTGATATTAGACACAGCGTTTCATCAAGCATTGAATCAAGGCTACAAGCAATCAAGCTTGCTGCGAATGCTTCATCTTTAGGTTATATGCGGCAAAATCACGAAACAGATATGCCAGCACGCAACCTTGAACTAGATAGTATATATATGTCAGCGGCCAGAAACCGTCCAGATAACCGGGAACAGGAATCCGTGTCGATACCGCTAACCAAACCATCACGATCGTCCTCACTTGGACGAAAAGATACACCTAATAAACCGAATCGGACAGCTCCATACAAACCAAAGCCACCACCAAAACCTGCTCGTTTTCGTCTATCCAAAACGACTGAATCTGAAGCAACGGAGATTGAACCACGGCCACCGTCGATTAGTGAATTTGAAGACAAGTTTCCGGCGGTCGAAGAACTTTACAAGCAACTTCCGCTTGCGGGCAGTCCCGGACTCCGGACGAATGATCGTGGCAATTAGGGTTACACAAACATCGTTTCAAGTGATCATCCTCCATGACTCATACAGATCGAAAATCTTTTCTGCATCTCCTCTCACTGACATTGGGACTAAAAAAGTCAAGATTTCTGGGTATGCTATATACTATAGTTATATCACTGAAGCAATCAATAGGATTGTCTTTTTTAAGTTAATCATAAGAACAACGGAAACTAGTCAATACTCCCAGTGAGTCAATGATTCGACATCTGTGAGTTACTGTGACCGCTTTGTCGTTGTCTAAAACCGTGGAAAAATAAAGTGGCCCTTCCTGAGTTGAAGAGTCTTCAACAGTAGAATCTTTCACCATGTGCGGTATTTCAGGCCTCATTTTGGCTGACCAAAACGGTGCAGCATGTCCAGACCTTTTTGAAAGTTTGGGACTTCTGCAGCATCGTGGTCAGGTAACTTTTTATTCGACTCAGCGCTCCTCAACTGAAGATATATGGTAGGATGCCGCCGGAATTGTAACTTGTGCTCCGAAAGGTCGTTTGTTCCAATGCAAAGGAAATGGCATGGTGAGAGATGTCTTTGACGAAAAACAACTATCCCACCTTATCGGCAGTATGGGTATTGGTCACGGTACGCTATACAATTTGTAGTTTTTTTTTGTATAAACCCCCTTTTCCCTGCTTTCTGACATAATCTTTTGTATTTTATTTTTGGCAGTCCGTTATCCGACCGCAGGCTCGTTTTCTATGTCTGAAGCTCAACCATTCTATGTGAATTCTCCTTACGGCATTGTGTTTGCTCACGTATGTTTTGCTCAGATCAACGCATTTCAGCTTATTGCCTTAATTAGAATGGTAACTTGACGAATGCCCGCGAACTCCGTGAATTCCTCGACAAGGTCGCTCATCGTCACATCAACACCGATTCGGATTCGGAATTGTTGTTGAATATTTTGGCTGACAATCTGCAAAAGACGGGAAAATTCAGGTAATTTTGATGATTATCTACCCTCATTCTATGTCGAATTTAATTACTTGAAAAAAAAATAGAGTGAATGAGGATGATATCTTCAACGCCATCAAAGATTTGTATCGCCAATGCAAAGGTGGTTATGCCTGTGTTGCCATGATTGCTGGATTTGGTTTGATTGCGTTCCGTGATCCTCATGGTATTCGCCCACTCGTTATGGGTCGCCGCGAATCTCCTTGCGGTTCCGATTACATGCTTTCTTCTGAAAGTGTGACCCTGGAAGCACTTGGTTTTACTGATTTTGAGGACATCAAGCCTGGTAAATTGATACGGGTCTGTAAGGATGAAAGCACTAAATATCCATAGGCGAGGCCGTCATTATTACTCGTAGAAATGTCTCCCGCCGCCAACTCGTGGAAGCTGAAGTCATGGCTCCTTGTATCTTTGAATATGTCTATTTTGCCAGACAAGACAGTATCATTGACGGTATTTCGGTGTATAAGGCCCGTCTGTCTATGGGAGAAGCTTTAGCTGACCAAGTCACTAAACTCTGCGGAAAGAACATGGACATCGACGTTGTCATTCCTGTGTGTATTAGAAGCATTATGATGAATCTTGGCTTATCATTATTGTTAGGTGCCTGATACCAGTCGAGTGGCGGCAATCCAATTGTCTCGCAAACTAAACATCCCCTATCGCGAAGGTTTTAACAAGAACAGATATGTTGGTCGAACGTTCATTATGCCCGGACAACAGACTAGGTAATCCTGCGATAAGGATATTTTGTGTGATGCTCACCTTGATCATCTTTGATAGACGCAAGAATGTTCGCCGCAAGCTAAATGCGATGGCCTTGGAATTTAACGACAAGAACGTCTTGCTTGTTGATGGTACGTGTTACAATTCTTTTAGTTGGGTGCGGAGTATTGTTCTGATGTTGTCTCAACACAGATTCCATTGTGAGAGGCACTACTTCCAAGGAAATCATCCAAATGGCCCGTGATGCTGGTGCGAAGAAAGTGTATTTTGCTTCCTGTGCTCCTGCCATTCGATACCCCAATGTCTACGGCATTGATATGCCTAGTCGGAAGGAGCTTGTGGCGCATGGGCGCAACGACGAGGAAATTGCCCAGGAAATTGGTGCTGATAAAGTGATCTACCAAGATCTTGACGATCTTGTCCAGTCCGTTAGACGGTTTAATCCTTCAATCACCACATTTGATACCTCCGTTTTCGATTGCCATTATGTGACTGGTGACGTTGATGAAGCATACATGGCTTATATCGAAGGTGAACGGAGCGATGACACCATGCCCAGATTGAGTGTAGATAGTGACAGCGTTGGTTTGCACAACAACTACATGAAATGAACCATTTGTAATTGACAACCGACACCATTGTATTTTCATATTATAAAAGTGCAGTATAAATAGGCAGATAGCTAAAAATGTAGAATTAACTAGTTTCCCAGTCATGGAATATCCGGCTCTTGCAATTCCAGGCTTTTTATTTTCACTTGTGCTGAGCGTTTGAGAGGGAGGGGGTGTTCATTGTCATGCTGAGAGATACTCAAGATATTCTTCGCACTAAAAACGTCACGATTTTAAGGTATAGCGCAACTGTTACACCTTTGTACCGGATGTAAAGCTGCACCCGCTTTGTCATAGCTTACCAGCCCCTTTTCCTTGATAGCCAACTCCCTTTTACCTGCGCAGAGGCAGATCTGCGAAGTCATGTGACCGTCTAATACTATTGGTTTTTCGAAGATACCACCCAAAATTGTTTGAAGTTTCGGAGAGTCAATTTTTGAAGAATCATCTAATCAAACTTTGAAAATTCGTAATAAGAGATTTTGAATCAAAAGCGTGTTCTAGTTCAGAGGCAAGTGCAACTACATCCCAAAGTCATAGATAACCATCGTACTTATTATAAGATGGTTCTAAACAAACCAATGCTTAAAACAGTTGAGGATACGGGAAAATCTCAGCAAAAATAGTGTAGCCGATTTTGTTTGTGTCATGGCAAAAGTCAGTACCTGTATGATATATAGAAAGACAATAAGTAAAGCTTGAACCTTATCAAATATATTGTTTACAACAACAAAACAAACTCAGTAGTAATTTTCAACATAAATAGCTTGAATTACTGAGTATTAACACATACGAGGAGGATTACATGCTGCTTAAAAGAAACCATGATTCTCAAAGTGCTGATCCTCGCTCTCAATGTCCTGCGGATTACCTCAAAAGCTAGATAATTACAAAGCTATTAATTATGCTACCATATTAGCTTCCTCAATTACGTGATATGTCGCTCATAACTGCGCCGTATGGTGAAAAAATTCGAGGAGTCATTTCACATATAGGAACGCTAACCATGCCCGTAATGTGATAAAAGAAGGAAGTGGAAGACAACTAAAAAAAATGGAAGACTTTGAGTCTAAAATATATCATTCTATCTGATTCTTGAAGTGGGATCCAGCTCGCTGATCAAAGGTCAATAGTATTTGTGATGGAAACAACAGAATGAACATACCGAACCCAAAAAATCGTATGTAAAAGTTGAACATAAAATGCCCCATATCCCAGTCAACCGTAATAAATATTTTTGCGGAAGCTCTCAAAGCAGCCTGTCATATCAAAGAGAGACCTTAGGAGAAATAGAAATGAGTAGATGTCTACACTTAAGAAGCCGTGTGCCTGGAGTCCAACCAAGCTTTGTGATGGGATTCTCCCAGGTTATCCAGCATTCTGCAACTGTTTTTTTTTCCGTGCCTCTTTTACATTGCGAAAGACTAAAAATTAAGTGTGCGTTAGGTAACCTGTGTATTTTGCAGTTAGTGGGATTGATCAGTTTCGTATACATATCGTCATTTATGTTTCAGGCAAAGATAAGTTCAACTTAGAATGAAAGTCTAATCATATTCATGCTTAAGCTGCTAAACGAAATAGTACATTATAAGTTAAAATAATACATAGATTTGGTACTTATATGTTATTCGAAGAAACGGTGTTTACGCGTTTTCTCCAACAGCTTAGATTATGTGTTTATGAAGATGTTGTCAATTGAACAGTGATCGAAGTGACTCGTCATCAGACTCCGAGAGTTGTCAAAACTTAGATGCCTCTCTGTTTTCCCCCTTATGCAGCTCTTCCTTCCACTTCTCTTACCCTCTCTTACCAATGGATTCATTGCTTCTCTTGTCAGCAATTCTAGTTTCGCTTGGTCTGCCCCTTTACCCTCCTATTTTGTACACGCTTATTAAAAAAGTAATACGAAAATTTCAGCGAGAAGCAGAGGAAGCCGAAGCAAAACAAGGTATGTTGCTGATATATGAGATTCATTGATCTTACACGACATATCCATAGCTACATGTCGAGATTGCGGGGCCCTTGGGCATAAGACAAAGAAAAGTCGCGAATTCCCCTTGTCAAAAGCACATGGTACAAAAGAAGCAGATTGACCATTGTCAAAGCCCTAATCGCATAATTTCTAACAGGGAAGAGAAAAGCCATTGAAGACAACATTAAGACAAAAAGACAAAAGAAGCGCGGAAGAGTCGAGCGCCATCGGGCAAACAAAAATCCATCGACTTCTTCAGCGGTGTGTAGTTCTTGTGGGCACACGGGACACACAACAGCAAGATCGGTTCAATGCGAGAACCACGTTCCGACTATTAAAGAAAGGTTCAAGAAACTTTTGCTTCCGGTAGCGAAACGTACACAAGGGTGGTCCCATTTGATTCAGTTGTTCGCGCCGAGCACGGTGACCAGTTGCACCGCAAGATTATTGAGCTATGTAGCTTCGTTCGAGAAGTCGTTTGCCGAGCGCAGA